>BQNB010097075.1:627-23127 GCA_026074375.1 Tanacetum coccineum | reverse complement strand
AAGAGATCTGTCAATAAATGACATGCAAAAACATAATCCAAACAATTCATGCAAACGCATTTATTCAAACAGAAAGCATAAATAACTCCAAGCATCCTACGGTCTCTTCTAGCCACTTCGCTCTATCTTAACACCATTAAGCTCACCTGAAAATGATGCTTAAAAACGTCAACACAACGGTTGGTGAGAGTCATAGGTTTAAGACTCACATTATAAACCTTTCAAACCAATTACTATGATTATCAAAACAATATAAGATAATTATGCAAATTATGAACTTATGCTACATGCAACCACATACCAGGTAGGAACGTTACCCCCGATCCATTACAACAACTGGGTAGGAACGTTACCCCCGATCCCATATGTCACTTACGCACCTAAAAGTCTACCAGCTGAAGCTTATACTTAGGCCTGGACCCCAAATAGGTAGGAACGTTACCCCCGATCCAATGGGTAGGCGTACCCCTCCGATCCAATTCAATAACACATTCATCGTGCAACAATAAGTCATATAACAGTCGCACATTGTCCATACTCAATTTAAACAACATATCACAGCACTTCAAAAACCTTTTAAAACACAAGAATCATTTCTCCATCCCAATTTAAAAACATTAAAAGTGGGACTATGAAACTCACCTGATGTTAGCTTCCCAAAGAATCCACATAAAGCTTCACAAACACTTCACGGATATCTAAAAAAACATTTAGCACACAATAAGCTACCATCAATTAGGAATTCAACCCAATATGATGTAACCTCAACTATGATGGATATATAAGCTATCTACCATAGTTCTTTAACTTGATTTAACCCTTTTCCCACTCTTATATATTGCCATTTATATTCAATATGTTACACTTTAAACTTTTGGTTTTTAAGCAGTAATTGTACACATCACTTACGCGTCCTAAACGCACTATTTAAACACTCCCATAATTCAACCAATTCTTTATGCTAATACATGTCTTATGATCTCTCAGCTCTCCAAAGTCATTACCCTTTTACAAATACCCTTTAGAAATTCCTTAATCCAATATGTCCAGAATTCGTCCAGAATCTGACCTTCTAAAAGTATGACATTGGTTAACCAACTTAGACCTCACTATGACCTTAGCCAAAATTCAGGGGACACACACAATATATGAACTAACTTCCACGTGACTTAGAGCCTCTAACTCAATGTCTAAGTATTTTTAGAAAAATAAAAATCAAAACTGAAATTCGTCACTGTTTTACACACTGATTTTGTAATGACCATTTGACCCACTTCCCGACCATAAAAACTCATTAGGTCAATTTTCTGGAAAGTAGACTCTCTGAGGTTATCTCCAGTATGTTGTAAATTATTTATTTGATCTTTTATGATTGAGTTATGCTATCTTGTGCTGTTGATCTTGAAGTAACATGCCCCGGATCCTTATTCCGCTGCGACCCATTTTGGGGGTGTTACAAAGATGTTGGTGCAGAGGCTGACATAAATAATTTAGATACACATATCCCTGTCAGTCCTATTCCAACTACCAAAATTCATAAGGATCATCCAGTTGAACAAATCATTAGAGACATATATTTAGCACCTCAAACAAGAAGGATGACAAATAGTGAGACTGAACAAGCTATGTTTAGTTCAGAACAGCAGAGGATCAACCATAAAGACTTTTAGAATTGTCTGTTTGCATGTTTTTTATCACAAGAAGAGCCCAAGAAGGTAATTAAGCATTAAAAGATCTAAGCTGGATAGAAGTTATCCAAGAGGAGCTTTTGCAGTTCAAGTTACAATAGGTTTGGACCTTGGTGGATTTACCTAATGGAAAAAGGGCCATTGGTACTAAATGGGTGTACAAAAATAAGAAAGATGAAAAAGGCATTGTGATTAAGAATAAAGCAAGATTGGTTGCACAAGGATACACACAAGAGGAAGGAATTGATTATGATGATGTTTTTGCTCCTGTTGCTAGAATTGAAGCAATTAGGCTATTCTTAGCCTATGCATTATTTAAAGACTTTATGGTGTATTAGATGGATGTCAAGAGTGCTTTTTTGTATAAAAAGATTGAAAAGGAAGTCTATGTTTGTCAACCACTAGGATTTGAAGATCTAGACTTCCCTGACAGAGTATACAAAGTAGAAAAGGCACTTTATGGATTGCATCAAGCCCCCAAAGCTTGGTATGAAACCTTGTCAACTTATTTGTTGGACAATGGGTTTCAGAGAGGAAAGATAGACAGGACTTTATTTATCAGAAGAGACAAAGATGATATTATGTTAGTTCAAGTATATGTAGATGATTTCATTTTTACCTCTATAAAGTCATTATGCACTGATTTTGAGAAAATGATGCATAAGAAGTTTCAAATGAGTTCTATGGGTGAACACACATTCTTCCTAGGACTGCAAGTGAAGTAAAAGGAAGATGGGATTTTTATAAGCCAAGATAAGTATGTGACTGAGATTTTGAAGAAATTTGGCTTTAGTGATGTCAAGACAGCAAGCACACCCATGGAAACCCATAAGCCTTTGCTCAAATATGCAGATAGTGAAGATGTAGATGAACACTTGTATAGATCCATGATTGGATCATTGATGTATCTAACTTCTTCAAGGCCAGATATTATGTTTGCCGTATGTGCTTGTGTAAGATTCTAAGTCAATCCTAAAAATTTACATCTTCATGCTGTGAAAAGGATCTTTAGATACTTAAAAGGTCAATCTAAATTAGGCCTTTGGTATCCCAAGGATTCACCTTTTGATTTGGTGGCATATACTGACAATGACTATGCAGGAGCAAGTTTAGATAGGAAATCCACAACAGGAGGTTGTCAGTTCCTAGGATGTAGATTGATTTCATGGCAATGCAAGAAGCAGACTGTGGTTGCTAAATCCATAACTAAAGCTGAGTATATAGCTGCTTCCAATTGTTGTGGACAGGTGCTTTGGATCCAAAATCAATTGCTAGATTATAGATATAACGTTATGCATACTAAGATTCATAATGATAATGAAAGTACTATTCGCATAGTGAAGAACCCTATTTTTTACTCAAAGACAAAGCACATTGAGATTAGGCATCACTTTATTAGAGATTCTAATGAGAAGAAGCTTATTCAGATGATAAAGATTCACATAGATTAGAATGTTGCAGATTTGCTTACAAAAGCATTTGATGTTAGCAGATTTGAATATCTGATTGCAAGTATTGGAATGCTTAACCTCTAAAGTATTGATTAAGGGGAGGCTAATTGTGTTCTTGTGCAGCGGATTATACATAAATGATGATTGAAAAGGAATGAAAAAGTTGCTAAGGATGGAAATTTGAGTTAGTGATGGTAACTTCAAGTTTCTGATGTTAGGTATAATTAGTGCTGCTAGTTGTACTTAATACTGCTAAGTTGATACTGTTAGTTATACTTAATACTATTAAGTATAATTAATACTATGAGAATTGAGAGAAATAAAAAACAAACAGAGAGAATTGTGAGCAAAAAGAATTAAGAGAAATAAAAAACAGATAGAGAGATTTGTGAGTAAAAAGAAATAAGAGAAATCAAAAATAGAAAGAGAGATATGTGAAACAAAAATAGAAAGAGTGACTTTGTGAGCTAAAAGAATTTGAGAGAATTGGTGAGAATGAAAAACAGAAAGAGAGCTATGTGATATAAAAACATATAGAGTGAATTGGTGAGAAAAAGAATTGAGAGATATAGTGAGAATAAAAACAAAAAGAGAGTTGTGTGATATAAAAACAGATATAGTGAATTGGTGAGAAAAAGAATTGAGAGATATAGTGAGAATAAAAACAGAAAGAGAGCTTGTAAGAATCAAAATTAATGATGGAACTGCTTTTTGGAACGAAATTGGAGTTAATGCTGGTGACTCAAAGTTAATGCTGCTAGGCATACACTTACTACTGCTAGTGTTAGTTACTGCTGTTAGGCATAAACTTACTACCGCTGGTTAAGTTAATACTGCCAGGCATAACTTACTACTGTTGGGTCAGTTAATGTTGTTAGGCTTAACTTAGTACTGCTAGTTCGAGTTAATGCTGTTGAGGGTGATTTCATAAATACTTCAATTGAGGGTTTCTTTCAATCACTTAATCGTTTTCAATCTTTGTTATACCCTCTAATCATAAACCCTAACTTAATTTCATTGTTAATCATCAAAACCCAACATCAATTGCTGCCCTAAAGTTCGCTAGTTCACACAACATGGTCGCATTCTTAGATAAACCCACTAAAAGTGATGGATTCAAGAAAATTATGGATTTTTTGAACACACATCCTATCAAATATGCGTTAACGATTAATCTCACAATCTATACTTCATGTATTGAGCAATTCTGCACTACTACAAAGGTGAAAACTATTAATGGGGAAGTGCAGATTCAAGCCCTAGTGGATAAGAAGAAGGTGATCATCACTGAGACAAGTGTAAGAAGTGATCTTCAATTAAAAGATGCTGAAGGTACTAAATGTCTGCCAAATGCTACAATTTTTGAACAACTGACACTCATGGGGTATGAAAATCTTACATAAAAGCTTACATTTTATAAAGCTTTCTTTTCACCTCAATGGAAATTTCTTATTCCTATAATTCTATAATGCGTTAGTGCTAAGACTATTGCTTGGAATGAATTTAGTAGCACTATGGCCTCTGTAGTCATCTGTCTTGCCACAAACTAAAAAATTCAACTTTTCCAAGTATAATTTCGATAATATGGTGAAGAACTTGGAGGGTGGGGTTAAATTTCTAATGTATCTAAGGTTTGTGAAAGTGTTATTAGATAAACAAGTTGAAAGAATGTCCAAATATAAAGAGATTTATGTTATACCTTCTCACACTAAAAAGGTCTTTGCTAACATGAGGAGGCAGGGAAAAGACTTTTCTAGTAGGGACACACCTTTATTTCCAACCATGACTATTTAAGCTCAAGAAAAAGTAGGTGAAGTTTTAGAGATACCAACTGATTCCTATTATACACCCACTACTACTCAACCATCAACATCTAAACCTCAGAAGAAACAGTCTAGAAGGAAACAGAGGAAAGACACTGAGGATCCTCAACTTAGTGGTCCTACAGAACCTGTAATTAATGATATTGAAAATGTGGCAAGTGTACCTACATATTCCAATGATCCACTGCTTAGTGGTGAGGATAGACTAAAACTAAATGAATTGATAGAACTTTGTACCAGCTTATCACAAAGAGTTCTTGACTTGGAGAAAACAAAGACCAATCAAGCACTAGAGATTGATAACTTAAAAAAGAGAGTAAAGAAGCTTGAGAAGAAGAAAGGGTAAAGAACTCACAAGCTCAGAAGATTATACAAGGTTGGTAGATCTGTAAGAGTGGTTTCCTTTGAAGATGAAGGTTTGGGTACTCAGGAGGATGCATCTAAACATGGGAGGAAAATTAATGAAATTAACCAAGATGCATAGGTTACATTAGTTGATGAGACTCAGGGGAGGCATGGTGATAATTTAATCTTTGATACTGGTGGTCTTGATAATGAACAAGATATGGCATAGAAAGAGGTTGCTATGGCTGAAAAGGGTGTTAGTACTGCTGATCTAGTTACTACTACTGGTAAAGTAGTTACTACTGCTAATGTTGTAGTTAGTACTGTTGAAGTTACTACTGACAATACTACAACAACAACTGTTAATGAATTGACTCTGGCTCAGACCTTAATAGAAATTAAAGCAACTAAACCTAAGGCTGTTACATCTGCTGCTACAACATCTATATCTGATGTTACAAGACCCAAGGCTAGAGGGGTTGAAGTTCAAGATCCAAGTGAATTTACAACAACAACATCACCTTCACAACCATCATAACTTCCACAGGCTAAAGACAAAGGATAGGCAAAAATGATTGAGCCTGAAAAACCTTTGAAGAAGAAAGATAAGATTACGTTTGATAAGGAGGTTGCTCAAAAACTTCAAGCTCAATTAGATGCTAAATTATAAGAAGAAGAGAAGCTTGCAAGACAAAGAGACGAAGATGCAAACATTGCTGAATGGGATGATGTTTAAGCTATGATGGATACAGATTATGAGCTACCTGCAAGATTACAGGCAGAAGAGCAAGGAGAATTGACCATTGAAGAAAGGTCAAAGATGTTTGTGGAACTTATGGACAAAAGGAAGAAGCATTTTGCAAGACTTAAAGCAGAAGAGCAGAGAAGAAAACCACTAACTAAGGCTCAAAAGAGAAATACAATGTCTACTTATCTAAAAAACATGGCTGGATACAAACACAATCAATTGCAGACCAAAAGCTTTGAGGATATTCAGATGTTATTTGATAAAGCCATGACAAGGGTAAACACATTTTTAGACATGGATACAAAGTTGGTGAAAAGCAGTAAGACAAGAACAGAAGAAAGTTCTAAAGGAGCAGGAGAAGAACTTGAATATGAAAATTTAAAGAAGCATAAGTTAGATGAGAATGTAGAAGCTAAAGTAGATGATGATAAAAAAGAAGCAAAGATGAAAAAGCACATGGAGATAGTTCCTGATGATGATGTAGCAATTGATGTTATACCTCGCCACTAAGCCTCCAATCATTATTGACTGGAAAATCTTCAAAAAAGGAAAGATAGGATACTTTCAAATCATAAGAGCTGATGGAAGTTCAAAGAGGTTTTCATTTATGATTTAGATGCTTCAGAATATTGACAGAGAAGACTTAGATATACTCTGGAAGTTGGTTAAAGCTAAGCATGGGTTAACAAGGCCAGAGGAGGGCTATGAGAGAGTGTTATGGCGTGATCTGAAAGTGTTGTTTGAACCTGATGTAGAAAGTGAAGCGTGGAGGAATCTACAAGGACACAAAGTGATAGTTTGGAAGCTATTTTCTTCAAGTGGAGTACATTTTGTGAGATTTTAAAATCAACATATCTTTATGCTGGAAGAAAAGAGATATCCACTTACATCTGCAATAATAACAGAAATGCTCAACAAGAAGCTTCAAGCTGACCATTGGAATAAAATGTGTTATTAGCTTCTTAAGCTCATGACAAAACAGCACAAGAATCCTGGAAGGGTTTGAATGCATCCTCCTAGTGAAGATAAAGCTTTTAATCAAGAAACTTGAAGATTTAGAAGATGAACATCAAGTTTAGGGGAGGATTGTTGGGATTAAAAGACTTCATGATGATCTTGGAGTTAATACTACTAAGGTTAGAGTTACTGCTGCTAAGCATAACTTAGTATTGTTAGTGATATTAGTGAAAAATATGCTAAGTAGTTATTACTGCCAGTTACTACTGCTAGTATATATTACTACTGCTAATGGAAGTTAAGACTGCTCAGAGACTTAGAAGAAATACTACTAAGTAGTTAATACTACTAGTAAAAAAGTCACTACTGTTAGTGTAACTTAGTACTGCTAGTATATGTTAGTACTGCTTGGGTAAAGTTACAACTGTTAGCATAAAGTTAGTACTGCTAGTGTAACTTAGTACTGCTGAGGAAGAATGAAGAAAATATTCTAAGTAGTTACTACTGCTTGTACACAGTTAGTGCTGTTGGTATAAAAGTTAATGCTGCTGGTTACAACTGCTGAAAGATTACAACTGCTAGAACAGTTTCTACTGTCAGAAGGATAAAGACAAGAAAAAGGATAAAGATGAAGATTGTTTATCAAGATTACTTACAGGATACGTATGAGATATTTTTGTAAAAGATACGTATAAGTTATTTGTTTAGAAGATCATGATAACTTAGGAAAATATTGTAAGCCTGTTAGGACTCCTTGGTGTATTAAAAGAGGTCCTAGGGTATAGAGTTCGATGTACCAAAATCATATATTCAGATATCTTGAAAAGTGTTATTCGTAGCTTGAAGGTTTTGTAAACCCTAACACTATTAAGAGTGTTCATATTATATTGAGGCTGAAAGTTTGGTAAACTATTTTGTTATTGATCTTGTTCATTACGGTTTCATTATAATTCTTCTAAGTATCATTGACTAGATTCCACATAGTCTTTGATATTCACAATCAAAGTTTCTACTATAGTTGTGTTGGATTTTATCGTGATAAATAAAACCTTACATAAGTAAGGCATTCAAGATCCATTCTCATTAGGATCAAAAAGTTGGTTCCATCAGAGCTTCTGAGATGCTTTGTATAAGAAGAAAATTTTCTACGACATACAGATCTACTATTTCAAGAAGCAATGAGGTATCACTTCTACTCATCTCTCATCAAGATCACACCATACTCTAACCTGGTGAGTATGATCTTCTGGAAGACGAGGATGGAGCTAGTAACTATTGTGATTGATTCACACTCTATGAGAGATATAGAAAATGGTAATGGCAACCTTTAGTAACAAAACTTGTTCGATGGTAAGGAGATTGCTACCCTTCTATAAAGTGTTGAAGAGAAGGTTACAAAGAAGGCAGAATGAAGGCAAGAAGTACTTTGTTGATGGCCTTAACCTATGAGCATCATTAAAGTTCAACTAATACAAGGATGCTAAGACACTGATGACAGGCTATTGGAGAGCAGATTTGGACCGCGTAATATTGCTACAAAGAAAAACTCAGAAAAATCTTATGATGCAACATTATGACAAACTTTGCTCATACATCACAGAATTGATTGAGCAAACCATATGAAAAGGCTCAAAAGCTATTAGTCAACTGGAGATTGCATGTTAAGTTATACTCTTAAGAAAGACATCAATCATAAATTTTAAAAGTTTGTCCAAGAATGGATATGCATACAAATTGTGTGGAGGAACAAACCAGAGATTAAGACATTAAGTTTAGATGACATCTTCAACAATCTGAAGGCCTATGAATCAGAGGTCAAGGGTACATCTAACTCAACCACTAACTCACATAATGTAGCCTTTTTGTCCCTCGGCATCTAGCCCTAGAACAATGCATCTGGAGCCAGTTTAATACTGCTTCAGGGTCGTTAATCTACTAGCACTCAGGTGTTAGCTGTGATATGCTTTAAAAATCTGCTGAAAATTTGAGTAATGCAATGATTTATTCCTTCTTTGCTACCCAACTAAGTATTGCACAGCTTGATAATGAAGATCTTCAACAAATCAATCCTGATGATCTAGAAGAGATAGACTTGAGGTGGAACATTGCTATGCTAACTATGAGAGCAAAAAGATTCCTGAAGAATACTAGAAGGAAGCTGGACATGACCAACAAAGAAAGAATTGGGTTTGACAAGTCCAAGGTAGAATGTTTCAACTGTCAAAAGAAAGGACACTTTGTATGGGAGTGCAAGGCACCCATGAATCAAGACAGCAGGAACAAGGAGCCTACCAGAAGGACTGTGCCAGTTGAGGTGTAACACCCCCAAAATGGGTCGCAACGGAATATGGGTTGGAGAGTGTTACTTCATAGATCAATTGCACGAGATAAGAGAACGACCTCTATATGAGTCGTTAAAAATTGATACATTGGATTAAATAGACTTGTTTGTTACAATAGCCGAAGCTTAAATAGTTCATCCATGAAAAGTAAAGATTTTAAGACATAACAAATATTCCCAAAATGTAATGCATCCAAATCTTTATAGTAATGACTCCAAAATGATGACCACCAATGTATCCTTGTTTCTCGTACCTTATTGACCTGAGAAAAACATGCTTTAAAACGTCAACATAAAGTTGGTGAATTCACAGGTTTAGTAAATGTATAAAAAAAGTAGGACAAAGATTTCCAAAGTAAGACATGTAACACATACAATATCTTAAAGAAATGACGAAGAGCACTAAGTCATGACAACCGAACTCGACATATATGTATGCAATTAATGCACTAAATTGCCCATGTAGAAGATCAACCCGCAACATCCAATTGTTCCGACATGTATACGTTCGTTGTTTTAGTACTGTCGAAACTGATGAGCGCTACTCACCCGAACGGGGATGTCAATCCCAAATAGATCTATTCATAACATTCGCGCTCGCTAACGTAGGCAAAGACAGTATCGATGAAAGAGTGGGCAAACAGTGGGTTTAGCTACTTAGCCAACTTCGTAATATGTTTATAAAAGCGTACTTTCGTCCAAATGTAAAACAATGCATGTTTCTCACCCCAAAGTTGTAAAACAATATAATTGTATAAAAGCGGGGCTATGAACTCACCGTAAGTGAATGATTGATTATCTAAATCAAAAGAGTGAATCGTCTCGGCAATTTGAATGCAACCTAATTAATTATGGGCCGTATGAGTATAATGTATTTCATATAAATAAAACATCACATGTTGTATAGCTACACCACCACCTAATAGTTTTTATTAATTAATTAAAAGTTAAAACAATAATTAACTCGTACTTTGTTAAATTAAAGTATATATACTTGTACTCGTAAAGAAAATATTATCGTTATTTAGTAACACATCGTTTGTAAAAATGTATGATTTAATAATGATATTTTATTATTAAATTAGTTGTTTTATAAAAGATTGTACAAAAATAAAAGTAATGCGCGCGAGTTTTAAAACTTCATATCTTTATCGTTTCGACTCCGTTTTATACGTTTCTTATGTCCACGTCTTCGTATTAAAATAATTTATCATCACAAAAATCATATTAATTATAAGTTTAAACCCACTGATAACAGTAACTTTTACTGTTCCATCACAGTTTATAATAAACTATATCAATAAAACTAATTATATATAACTTGTTTAAATCATAATTTGTTCGTTATAGTTCCGTTTCTCGAGATCCTTATGTCCTTGGATTAGTATTAAGAAAATTTATCAAAATATTAAATTTATAAAATTTAAATCCCTGATGAACAGTAGTATTTACTATTCACAGCAGTTTATAAAAATGTTTTTATAAAATTAATTATAGATAACTTGTAAAATACGTAGCTAGTTCGTTATAATTCCGTTTTTCGAGTTCTTTATGTCCGTGGGTTCGTATTAAGGAAATTTATCAAAATATTAGATTTATGAGATTTTTAACCTCTGGTGAACAGTAACTTTACTGTTCATCACAGTTTATATAATTATTTTTATAAAGTTAAATATATATATAACTCGTAAAATTCATAACTTGTTCGTTATAATCCCGTTTTTCGAGTTCCTTACATGCCTACGATCCTTGTAAAGAGCACTATTTTTATAAAATATAAAACATAGGGTATTTAGTTCGAATTCCAATAGTGTGTATAAATATATAATTAGGGTTTTTAATTTATAAGTTAGTTTACAATCATTTTATTTAAGAACCTTGCACCATTATTTTACCAAGTGTTATACCGTATATCTTACATGTATTTAGTCCTCTAAATGTCCATGTCATTTGTCCATATGAAATCATCAAATACTTTATATAACTTAAAAATGAATCTAGGTGGTGATTAACTTACACAACAAGTATGTACACAATAGAAAATTAATGAATGAACATAGAATACTTTAAATAGACCTTATAGAAGATGAGTGGAATGATGAACACAAGATGTAAACCCCAATCAAGCCTTCACAATCAAAACCCTAATCAAGAAAACCCTAAATATGTTTTCTTGATAATTCCTTGTTAAACCCGAATCCAAGCTTCCCAACACCTTGAGTAGTCTTAGGTAGCCTTAGAATGAACACTTGAATGCTTGGAATACCTTGGTTGCAAAATTAAAATGA
Organism: Tanacetum coccineum; assembly: GCA_026074375.1. Lineage (NCBI taxonomy): Eukaryota > Viridiplantae > Streptophyta > Magnoliopsida > Asterales > Asteraceae > Tanacetum > Tanacetum coccineum. The sequence goes on along the minus strand of BQNB010097075.1, from coordinate 11,486 downwards.
AACCCTAATAATTTAGTGTGTGCCGTGGGTTTAGAGGCTCAAAAGAGAGAGTTCTTGGTTGATTTTGCTTGTAGGAAAGTGTAAGAGGATAATGTGCACTAGTTACTTGCTTTATATAGTAACTAACCCATGGTTTAACCTTAAACTAACTCTAGTTAAGAAGGAGGGTTAAGGTACAATTGTGTAAGTCTCGTCCTCCTCCCTGGAGGAGATAGACCTCCATATGTGAGGAGAGGGGAGGACATTTGACAAGCCAATGTTTAGTAAGTTGTGCTTGTGTAAGGTACTTGTTAGGTTAAGACATATACATGGATTAAATTATTTTATTTCCATGTATAAAAGCTCAAGTCCGGATCAAGATGAATAAATTGAGGAAAATATATAAATTGTTGAGTATTGGGTTATAAACGTGGTATTGTTTAAGTGTAGATAGGTAAAGGTGCTTCCGGGTACGACCGAATATAATTTATTGCGAAACGTAAGCATTTTACGTAACCAACAAAAATAAATTATGAAAAGTTATAAATTATACTCCTAATAATCATATAACACTTTCTTGATGTAAACTTTATTTTGTTTGGTGTCCGTTTACATTGATCATTGATTTTTAGTTTACGCCATTTAACTATAAGATAATAATTAAAAGCGAACGCGTAAAACTCTAAAAATAAATAATGGAATTTATTAAAGTTGAAAATAACCTGAAAATGAGAAATGTTACATGAGGCAACTACTTCAAATGCCTTAGTGTCTCAATGTGATGGCTTAGGCTATGATTGGAGTGAACAAGCAAAAGAAGGTCCAACCAATTTTGCTCTCATGGCTTATTCTTTAACAAGTTCAAGTTCTTCTACAAACTCTAAGGTATCTAATGACTCAAATTGTTGTTCATCTTGTTTAGAATGTATAAAAGATCTAAAAGAACAAAAGGAACAATTAGTTAAAGTCTTAAGAATAGCTCGGATAAGTGTTGTCTCTTATAAAACTGGTTTAGAATCTATAGAAGCTAGACTATTAGTCTTTAAGAAAAATGAGTCTGTGTATGTGGAAGATATAAAACTATTAAAACATGAAATATATTTAAGAGATTTAGATATTGCAGAGCTTAAAAGGAAGTTAGTGTTGGCTACAAAAGATAAAGATAAGGTTTAACTTACAGTACAAAAATTTGAAAATTCATCAAAAAGCCTAAGTGAACTTCTAGACAGACAGATAATGGATAAGTGTACAATAGGATTAGGGTATAATGCTATCCCACCTCCTTATAATAGGAATTTTATGCCACCAAAATTTGATTTAGTTTATCCTAGTCTAGATGATTTTGTTGATGTGAATGAGTCTGCTAGTGAGTCTGTAGTTGAAAAGCCTACTGTTAAGACTAATGAACCTAAGACTGCTTGGAAAGAAGATGGAGCCCCAATTATTGAGGATTGGGTGTCTAAAAGTGAGGAAGAAGATGTGCCTAAGATTAAAACTGTTGAGATGTTTAATAAACCTAGTTTTGCTAAGATAAACTTTGTTAAGTCTACTAAGCAAGTAAAATCTCCTAGGAATACATCATATGGTAAAAATAGGCAAAACACACCTAGTCCTAAAGGAAACAAGAGAAATTAGAACCAACAGATGTCTCAAAAATTAGGGAATGATTTTGAGATGTTCAACAAAGCTTGTTATGTGTGTGGTAGTTTTGAACATTGGAGGAAAGATTGCAATAACTGGTATAGTAATCAAAGGTTTGAAAAACCAGTTTGGACTAATGTTCAAAGGGTGAACAAATAGAATTTCTCTAAATTAACTCACCCCAGTCCAAAAAGGAACATGGTTCCAAGAACAGTCTTAACTAGGTCTGGCTTAATTTCACTTAATGCTGCTAGACCAGTTAATACTGTTCAACAAAGAACAACAGTGAATAATGCAGGACCCATGAAAAATGTTATTAATAATCCATATTCAACTACTAAAAGGCCTTTTAACAAAATAACAACAACTAATAACAGTAATTTTAATAAGAGGGTTAATACTGTTAATGATAAAAATATTAATGCTGCTATGCCAAATGCAGTAGTTAATACTGCTAGGCCAAAAGCAGTTCTTAGTGCTGTTAAGAGAAACAAGGGAAATGTTGTTAAGGCCTCAACATATTGGGTTTGGAGACCAAAACATAAAGTCTTAGACCATGTATTCCGAAACAATGATGCATCAATGTCCTTTAAAAGATTTAACTATGAATAAACTGGTAAAGGGAATCCTTGTAAGAGGTTTACCTTCAAAACTTTTAAAAATTAATCAAACCTGTGTTGCTTGTCAGAAAAGAAAGCAACACAGAGCTTCTTGTAAGACCAAAACTGTTAGTTCAATCAGCCAACCATTACAAATGTTGCACATGGATTTGTTTGGCCTAACATTTCTAAAGAGTTTAATGAAAAAGATGCACTGCCTAGTTGTCACAGATGATTTTAGTAGGTTTAGTTGGGTTTTCTTTTTAGCCGTTAAGGATGAAACTAGTAAAATCCTTAAAACATTCATAACAGGCATAGAAAATCTAATAGACCTTAGAGTAAAAGTGATTAGATGTGACAATGGGACTGAATTCAAGAATAGGGTCATGAATCAGTTCTGTGAAATGAAGGGTATTAAGAGGGAATTTAGTGTTGCTAGGACTCCACAACAAAATAGAGTTGCAAAAAGGAAAAATATCACACTAATAGAGACTGCTAGGACTATGCTAGCTGATTCAAAATTGGCAACAACTTTATGGGCTGAATCAGTTAATACTACTTGTTATGTCCAAAATAGGGTATTAGTTATCAAGCCTCACAACAAGACCCCTTATGAACTTTTTCTAGGTAGAAAACCAGCTAAATTTCATGAGACCATTTGGGTGTCCTGTTACAATCCTTAATACCATAGATCACCTAGGTAAATTTGATGGAAAGTTTGATGAAGGATTCTTTGTAGGATACTCTACCAATAGCAAAGCATTCAGAGTATTCAATAGTAGAACTAGGATAGTAGAAGAGAACCTGCATGTTCAATTTAGTAAGAATACACCTAATATTGTAGGAAGTGAAACAAATAAGCTTTTTGATATAGATGCACTAACAAAATCTATGAACTATAAGCTAGTTGTTGCAGGGAATCAATCTAATGGTAATACAGGTACAAAAGCATATGATAATGTGTTAGGAAATATTGTAAAGTACTGCTGGCAGATAACAAAGTACTGTTAGTGATATTAAAGTACTGATCATTATGTTAAAGTACTATTAGTTATAGAAAGTACTGTTAGCAATATTAAAGTACTGCTTATAACAGTTTTAGAGTTTTAGAAGGATTGTATTAGGAGAAGATAAGCATGGCAGGTTGTAAGCCCAATAGGGTTAATCCTTGATGTCTATAAAAGGACCCCTTGGAAGGCATAGTTAGAGATGAGTACGAGTCTTAGAAGAAGTATTAGCGATTAGTATTATTAGTGTTTAGGGATCTGCAAAGTTAGGCAGGTTCAAGGTGTGATAATAAAAGTAATCTTTTGATTATTGTTGTGTGTTCTTCTTAATATTATCAATTAGATTCCGCATAGTTGATAGTATTCAGTGTCAGCGTTTCATAGTTATTATCTTGGATTTATTCAAGGTAGTAATATCCTTTACAAGTTAAAGGTTCAACATATTAGAGTACATCGATCCTACAAGTGGTATCAGAGCTTGTGAGGAAACTCTGATTAAGAAGAACTTTGAACATCCGATATCTTTGCAAAACACTAAAGATGTCTGAAGCTGAAAACCACCCTCCTGCCTCATCTGTCACTGCACTACGAATTCCAATCATCAAGAAGGGTGAGTATGACCTATGGTGCATGAAGATGAGACAGTATATTGCAATTACTGATCATATTCTATGGGATATAATCACCAATGGTGACCAGGCTACAACAGAACCAGCTTCTTCCTCAGGTCAACCTTCTGCACCAAAAACTTCAATTGTTGTCAATGCAAGGAGAAACAATGAGAAAGCTCTCAACATATTGCTCTCTGCAATACCAGATAGACATCTCTTGAGCTTCCATGATGCTCAAGATGCCCAGAGTTTGTGGGCTGCTATAAAAGCAAGATTTGGAGGTAATAAGGAATCTAAGAAGATGCAGAAGAATCTCTTGAAACAACAGTTTGAGACCTTTGTTGTTGGAGCCAGAGAAGAGCTAGACTCAGCATACGACAGATTCCAGAACATTATTAGTATGCTAGAGTTGTATGATGCTAAGGTATCCTGTGAAGATGCTAATTTAAAATTTCTCAGAAGTCTACCATCTGTGTGGCATGTGGTTGCTACAATGATTAGAGGACAACCTGGATTAGATGAATTGGACTTTGATGATCTTTATAACAACCTGAAGGTGTATGAGCATGAGTTGAAGGGTGCTTCAAGTTCAAATTCACAAAGTATTGCTTTTATGTCTGCTGAAATCAAAGGCAGTACTTCTAGACAAAGTACTGCTGATGATAAATCTAAAATCATCACCAAAGGGTATGCTCAGGCTTCATCAAGCAAGTTGAAAGAAACTCTCAACTCTTCTTTCAACTCAGATGAAATCATATGTTCTTTCTTTGCTCAACAAGCTTCTATGCCTGAAACTCATGATGATGAAGACTTGCTGCAAATTGATGATGATGCTATGGAAGAAATTGACATCAGATGGCAAGTAGCTATGATAACTGCAAGAATAAGAAAGTTCATGAGAAAGACAGGAAGACCCATAGACCTCAAGCCTAAAAATGGAATCACCTTTGACAAGTCAAAGATTGAATGCTTTAACTGTCAGAAGTTGGGTCACTTTGCTAGGGAATGCAAGTTTGCTAAATATCAGGCAAACAGAGCAAATGGAAGTAAGGAAAAGAGAATTGTGCCCATTGAAGATTCAAACTCAAAAGCTTTGGTAGCAAAAGACAGCCAAGGTGAAATTGACTGGACCAAGGAATTTGATGATGATCCTGTGACTTTTGCTATGGTGGCACTGAATGGAATTGAAGAAGATGATTGGAGCATAGAGATTGATGCAGACCATGTGGATCTTGGACAAGATGGACTTGGAGTTTTTGACTGGAGCGAAGAAGCTGATAATGCACCAGTTGCTCTTGCTTTGATGGCTACAAGCTCAACCGATTCTTCTAACTCAGAGGTACCCTACTGTTCTAATTGCAGTAAATCTTATAAAAAATTTCACATATACACCCCCATCCCCTAACCAAAAACCATCTCACTAACTCCCAACTTCAACCAAATCTAATCACCAACTCTTACAACAAAATAACACAATCACTCAATCCACCTCAATTTTATCAACCCACTTCCCCTCATTTACATCAAACCCCCATCTTTCAATTCCCAACTTCTCCCCCCCCCCATCCAATTAAACATACCACCATCCCTTTATCCAATCACTACCCCAATACCCAATTCTCCCATCTTTTTTTTTTAACACACAATCAACCATCACACCATCCCCCCCCCCCCTAAAATACATAAACCAAAATAAACTTCAAATTCTAATCAACAATAATTATATATTAAAATAACCAACACATTTTCATTACCCAAATCCATTACAAAAACATACCCAACCCTCTCACCATTTCCACCCCCTTCCTACCCACCCCCCCATTACATAAAAAAACCACTCTTCCTCTTAATAATACCCATTTAAATTTATCATATCAAACCACATACAAATTATCAACATCAAACACAACTATACTACAATTTTCCATATCATTCCACCTATATCACCACCAAAAACATATAATACTTAATCACAAACAAATAACAACAACCCAGGAATCTGATACGGTTAAACTTATTAAACAAGGTTTCATTATTTATATTGGGTTATATAGATGATGAAGAAGCTTCCACTTGGATATTCAGAATTAAGAAGCATAATATTAGCACACACCAACACCATCTTCTGAAAAATAAATCACCTAGTAGAAAGTATAGTTTTTGTCAAAGATCTAGTGACAAGGGTACTTGGTACCAGAAGATGGTAATAATTCATTGTATGTACAGTCCAGGTCACTTAAATCAAGTATGTGATCTACATGAAAGAAAACTCAAACAGACCTAAAACCTAAAGCCCAATTTAACCACGGTTTAAGGGACTCAAGCCACATTTTTGGAATAACACAAGAAGGGTCCATAGTAACTTCTCAGGAAACTCTAGGTACCCTCACCAAAAGAGGTCTTTTATCCCATCAGCAGTACTTATAAGGGAAGATTTGAAAAGTACTGTTAGATCAAAAATGTCACAAGCAGTACCTTCACAAAGTACTACTAGTGCATTTTACCAAAATACTGCTAGACCAAAAGTATCAAAAGCAATACTTTCACAAAGTACTGCTAGGCTATATTTCCAAAGACCAGTGTTTAGCACAAGGACTGGTAGACCTTATTATCCAAGAATGGATAATGTAAGACCAAGAGCTTCAAGCTCTTCACCACCCACAGGGTTTTTCAATACAAGAACTGTTGACAGACCAAAAAGCCCAAAGCCAATTATAAAATCTAAATGGGTTAAGAAAGAAAGTACTGCTGGGACACAAGCAGTACTTCCACAGACTAAGGGTGAAAAAGGGAGTGTTGTGACAAGTCCAACACAAACATGGAGACCAAAGGGGGCTTATCTAGATCATAGGCACAAGAATAATGGATCTTACACACTCAAGAAATTTGAGTATGTAACTCCATTAGGGGAATTCAAGTCAGTAATGACTTGGGTTCCTAAGAGAGTTTAACTCCTTTAATTGTGTGTGCAGGGCAATCCAGAAGAGGAACTAAAAGATCATGCTATTATTGATAGTGGTTGCTCTGGAAGTATGACAGGAGACAAGGACAAACTCTCAGATTTCAAGGATTACAAAGGAGGTTATGTAGCTTTTGGTAATGATCCTAAAGGAGGAAGAATCACAGGAAAGGGAACCATCAAGACATCATGCATAGATTTTGAGAATGTCAGCTATGTGAAGGAACTCAAATTCAATCTCCTATCTGTCTCTCAGATCTGTGACAAAAAGCATAATGTTCTCTTTACTGATACTGAGTGTCTAATTCTCTCACCAGAATTTAAGATTGTTGATGAAAACCTTGTGCTTCTCAGAGCTCCTAGAAAGAATGATGTATACAGTCTGAATCTCAAAAGTATCATTCCTTCTGGAGGAGTAACATGTTTAGTTGCAAAAGCATCTGAAGATGAAGCTATTTTGTGGCACAGAAGATTGGGGCACGTGAACTTCAAGAATATCAACAAATTGGTTAAGAGCAATCTGGTCAGAGGTTTACCTTCTAAGACATTCAAACATGATCATTCATGTCTGGCTTGTAGAAAGGGTAAACAACATAAGGCTTCTTGCAAGAAGCTTGAGGAGAGAACAGTTAGAGAACCCTTAGAGTTGCTCCATATGGATTTATTTGGACCTGTTTCAGTAGCAAGTTTAAACATTGAACATAAAAAGTACAGCTTTAGTGGTAACTTGATGATTTCAGTAGATAGCTGGGTGTTTTTTCTTGGTCTAACAAAGAATGAAGACATATTACATACTTCAGATTTGATTGTGCTTAGAAAACAAACTAAGACGAAAAGTGAAGACCATCAGGATGTTGCCAAGGACAGAGTTCCAAAATAATTGATGAATGAATTTTGTGCCAAAGAAAATAATCCGAAGAGTACAGTAATTGCAACGACTCACAGACAGCAAAACGTGTTGCTGATAGAAAGAATAGGACTCTCATTGAGCACAGAACCAGCTTGCAGATTCACTTCTAACCAATTCGAATAATGGGCGAACAGTACATACTGCTTTGTTATGTACTAAAAGGGTATTGGTGACTAAACTCAAATGAAGACTCCTAATGAGATTGTTATTGGAAAATCTCCTAACATCAAGCTTCAATGAAACCATTTGGATGTCCTTATGACTAATTGAATACCATGGACATGTTGAGTAAATTTGAAGTGAAACCAGAGGAAAGGATATTTGTTGGGTTACTCCACCAACAGCAAAGGTTATAGAGTATACAATAGGTTCACCAGAAAAAGTACAAGAATTGTCATCATGTGATTTTTCTTTGAGGATCAGATGAAGCAGAAAGGAAAAGGTCCTGATTGGATGTTTGACCTTGATATTCTATCTCCTTCACTGAACTACATTCCTGTAAGGAAAGAAAATCAAGTTGATACAGCTGTAAAACAATCCAATTCAGTTGACTTTGATGATGTAGATGATCAGCAGTTTATAGTTCATGGTTCAAGCCCCATTGGGAACAAAGCTGTTTCAGCAGCCATTACAAATGATGCTCAGAACAAGGATTCTGATGAAAGTACTGTTGTTAAAAAGGTTCCACTGACTATAGAAGACCAAGATCTACAGAAGGAGTTTGAGAATCTGATGCTTCAAGAGATCACTGCTCATACTCATGTGGAAAATCAAGGAATTGCATCTGAAAAGAGAAAAGAAAAAGGCAAAGAAATTTATGATCTATCAGAGTCTGATGATGATTTGCCTAAGGATGGAATTTTTCATGGAAATTCCTTTGATGATGAAAATAAAGATACTGGGGAAGAGATAGATCTTGATCTAAACAATATGGATAACACCATAGATGTTAATTCTTTTTCAACACTTAAAATTCATAAAAATCATCCATAAAGTCAGATCATTGGTCCTACCGCTTCAGGAGTTAAAACAAGAAAACAGCTGCAAGGTACCTCTACCCCACATCAAGCATTGTTGACCTTTATTTGTAAGCAAAACAGAACAAATCACAAAGATCAGCAGACATGCTTGTTTGCCTGCTTTTTATCTCAAGAAGAACCCAAGAAGATAACACAAGCATTGCAAGATGAAAGTTGTGTTGGGAAAAACAAGTCAAAAGGTCAACGTACTGCTAAGCAAAAGGTCAAAGTACTGCTAAGTAGAAAGTCAAGGTACTGCCAGTCAAAGATCGAAGTACTGCCGTGGATAAAGGAATCTTAAAGGATTATCACTTAAATGGTTATGTTAGTAATTATCTTGTAACAGTTAGTTTAATGATTAGTATTGATTAGTGTTTATGTCATACAAGGACTGTACATCTACTAGATGTTATCCTTATGTTTATAAAAGGATCTCTAGGAAGATATTAGAACATAGAGAAAAAACATAGAAAAACACGAAGTTAAGATTTATTTAGTATTGTATTAGGGATCTGCAATTTAGGCAGATTCAAAAGGTTTATAAAAGAAATCGTTTGAGAAACTATTGTGTGTTCTTCTTAAGTACTGCCAACTAGATTCCGCATAGTTGACAGTATATCAGTGTTTCATTAAGGAATATCGATCCTACAAGTGGTATCAGAGCTTGTGAAGAGACTCTGACCTTGAAGAACTTTTAATCAATCGAAATCTTTCTAAACTCATAAAAGATGTCTGAAACAGAACCTATCCCTCCCACCTCGTCCGTTACTGCACTCAGAATCCCTATAATCAAGAAAGGTGAATATGACCTATGGTCCATGAAGATGCGACAGTATATCGCTATCACTGATCACATACTATGGGACATAATCACTAATGGAAACCAAACCACAACTGATCCTGCATCTCCCTCAGTGTCTGCTCCAAAGACTTCACTTGCTGCAAACGCAAGAAGAAACAATGAGAAAGCCCTTAATATACTGCTTTCTGCCATACCTGATAGACATCTTCTCAGTTTTCATGATGCTGTAGATGCAAGATCTTTATGGAAAGCCATAAAAGCAAGATTTGGAGGAAACGAAGCATCAAAGAAGATGCAAAAGAATCTGTTGAAACAACAATTTGAGACATTTACTATTGGATCTAGGGAAGAACTAGATTCAGCATATGAAAGGTTTCAGCATATTCTTAGCATGCTTGAATTACATGATGCTACGGTGTCCATTGAAGATGCAAATTTGAAGTTTCTAAGAAGCCTTCCATCTGTGTGGCATGTAGTGGCTACCATGATTCGGGGACAACCTGGATTAGACGAGTTAGACTTTGATGATCTCTACAACAACTTAAAGGTGTATGAGCATGAATTGAAGGGTGTCTCAAATTCAAACTCTCAAAACATTGCTTTTCTGTCCACAGAAGTCAAGGGCAGTACTTTGAAACAAAGTACTGCTGAACCAGCACATATCCCAAAAGGATATACTCAAGCTATCTCGAGCAAGGTGCCAACTGCTCCCAACTGTGTTTCTCACTCAGATGAAATCATATGTTCCTTCTTTGCTCAACAAGCATCTATGCCCACAACTCATGATGATGAAGACCTGCTGCAAATTGATGAAGATGCTATGGAAGAAATTGACATTCGATGGCAAGTGGCTATGATAACAGCAAGGATAAGGAAGTTTATGAGGAAGACAGGAAGATCCATTGACCTCAAGCCAAAGAATGGGATTACCTTTGATAAGTCAAAAATTGAATGCTTTAACTGTCAAAAGTTAGGTCATTTTGCTAGAGAGTGTAGATTTGCTAAATACCAGGAAAACAGAGCAAATGGTCGTAATGAAAAGAGGATTGTGGCTATTGAAGATTCAAACTCAAAAGCCTTGGTGGCAACAGACAACAATGAAGATATTGATTGGACCAAGGAATTTGATGCTGAACCAGTGACATATGCTATGATGGCACTGACTGGAGTTGAACAAGATGATTGGAGCATAGAGTTTGATGCAGAGCACATGCACTTTGGACAAGATGGACTTGATGATTTTGACTGGAGCAACAAAGCTGATGATGCACCAGTATCTCTAGCTTTGATGGCTACAAACTCAGAGGTACCTTACTGTTCCAAATGTAGTAA
>BQNB010097074.1:0-25474 GCA_026074375.1 Tanacetum coccineum | reverse complement strand
TCACTTTACATGTAGCTTTAGATGGTCAAAATTCATGTTACATTGAGCATCTCCAATACAATATTTACTACTTATTCTACGAACAGAAGAATCCGTAAATATAAGGCGGTGTATATAGATTTTAAGGTTAATATAAAATCAATGAAAGAGTGCATATTTGTCTTGTGACTTGTATAAAATTAGTAAAAAGAGTGTGCATATGTGTTTTAAGGTTGATATGAAATCAAGAAAATATGTATGCATATATGTTTTAATTAGTGCGTATGTGTTTAGATTATGCAGATGTGTTTGCTAATATTCATAATAAAAATAATAATAATTTTTTGTAATTTCAAGTATTGATAAAGACGGGACCAATACACACGTGTTTTCAGCCAGTACATCATTTATGAATAAACGTTGATTATGATAAAGATGTAAAGACTCAAGCGCAGTGTGCATCTATGTTTTAATAAATTTGATGAAAATGCGAAACGTGCACGTATGTTCTTGAAAGAGTGCACACATGTTTTTCAATGACGTGAACAACTATATTTAACAAGTTGCATTTGTATCTGAAATGAATTTCATTTGATATCAAATTGTATGTATACTATTTATGTTTTGGTTTGTATAAATTTAGAGGTTAGATGTATATGTTTATGTTTTTTGGTTATAAATTTCAAAGATTAAAGAATGTACATCGGAAATATATGTGTGATTATCATTCTACGCAAAAAACATATGTAAAATTACAATAATAAAAAACAAATATGCACATGTTTTTTTCCCGAAAACATGCATGCAGAAAAAAATTTAAAATTAAAAAAAACTGAAAATTTAAATTATTAAAAAACGTTTTTTGTTAAAAAAATCAAATAGAAAAGTAAAAAGTGTTTTACTATTATGCCCTTTTGAATTAAATAAAAAAATTCAATAATACTAAATTTTCATTGGTCCAAAGTAGTTTTGTAAGTTCTGTACAAAAAATGATTCTGCATTGAACGTGTCGGTTGTCATATAATCACTTCTCCAACAAAATCATTTAATATAGAGGATATATACAAATACGTATTAGGAGAAAAGCAAGTTTAATACATGCCAAATAGTTTTGTGTCACGTTCAATACTTTTTTTATGCAAATGTTAAAGATGAGGGTATTTTTGTCATTTCATCTCTTCTAAACATGCATTCCACGGTCAACTAATAGAATTATTGGTCAAAGAACCAAACCCGATACGGGTCAAAACCACAGGAAGAGGATCCGGGGAAAAAAAAGTATAGAGACCATTTTCGTTAAACCCGACAGACCACGGGGACCATTTATGCAATTAACTCTTGTCTTTATAACGGGCAAATTTAAATAGAAAATGACTGAAAATCCCAAAACATAAAGGATTATTTCTCACACCACAATAACATGTGTAGTACGTAGTTATTTATGGAGGACAATTATGTCAAAAACACATTTTTTACATACATATACATACTTTCAAAACAGAAACAGTTTTTTTTCCCAGTTTCATTACAAGGTTCCCTAATTAAATCTTCACATATCTTTCAAAACATGACAGGTTTCAATCTTTATCTCTATACTATTCATTTGAATCTGTATTTGTATATCTATGGGTTTTAGCCAATCTTAGTTATGTGTTGCACTTGATATTTACATGGTTATTATGTATAGTTACTTATTGGCAGAATCAATGGTGGTTATTGGTTTTTATTCATTTTTCTAGATCTATAATTTACATGATTTCTAGGATTTCATCATCTTTTTGTTACTCATAACTGATTTATGGTAAAAATTTGAACATTAGGTTTAATTGTTTCACTAATCATGAATCATGCTCATTTCTTGTTATTGGTTTTGAATCTTTTTAAAAGCTATAGTTTTACTTTGATGAATCAAAACGGATGTTTTATAAGTTGAATTTTTTTCGAACATTGTATGTTTGTTAAATTGTTAAAGTTTTTTGGATAACTAGTTATGCTATGCAACACATGGTTAAATTTTGTAATTTGGTTGTATAGTAGTAAATCAGTAACAGGTTCGATATAAGTGAGTTTGACATCAAAATTCTAATGGAAGCTCTTCATATGGAACTAAAATGCTAGGTAGTAACATATAATTTTGAATAACGATGTTACAAAGACATAACATAACAAAACTGATGTGCAAATAAGTCTTCTTTTCGGGTTGCTCCAAATATGTTCACTACAAATGCTTGTCCGTATTAAAATATTTCGCATTTTTTTTTACTTGCTGATACCATTAACAGGTGACTACAATGTCACCATGATTGATAGTTGCTTTCATAGTCCCGTAAAATTTATGCCGATTCAAGAAAACCCTTGTTTTAAAAATGTGTATTGAAAGAGAGATTGTTTCTTGAAACAGATAACGAAGATCCAAAGGAGACTAAAGATGAGCCTCAATCAAGCCTTCCACCGATCAAGAATCTTAGACGGCAAAAACGGTGGTGTTTGGTTTTCCTTAACATATGTTTCCTCCTAGTTGGTCAAGGAGCCGCCTTTCTTCTTCTAAGATTTTATTATGAAAAAGGAGGACGTAGTCATTGGACCGCCACTCTTGCTCAAAACGCGGGGTTCCCTATACTTTTCATACCCTTTATTCTTTTTCCTTCAATTAAAGAACCATCAACAAAATGTCCAAGGATGACTGTCAAGTTAGTCTATGTTGCTCTTGGTGCCGTCATCGCGGGTGATAATTTGTTGTACTCTGTAGGACTAGCATACTTATCCACCTCTACTTACTCAATCCTTTGTGCAACTCAATTAGCTTTCAGCGCAATTTTCTCATTTTTCTTAAATTCCCAAAAATGTACAATCTTGATACTGAATTCCATTATTGTTCTTTCATTATCCGCCTATCTTGTTGGTGTTATTGATCATTCGGTCAACCCTTTTGAAGTCACTAAAAGTAGATACACTTTTGGTTTCGTGGCCACAATCAGTGCATCGGCTCTGTATGCTCTTTTACTCTCTTTAACACAACTGTCGTTCCAAAAAATCATCAAGAAAGAAACTTTTGCAGTGGTTCTTGAAATGCAAATTCACACGTCAATTGTTGCTTCATTTGTTTCACTCGTGGGTCTGTTTGCTAGCGGTGAATGGCGGCTTTTGAGGGTAGAAGTGTTTAATTTTAATGAAGGGAGTTTGTCTTATGCGATGACTCTGATATGGGCAGCTGTGGCTTGGCAGATATGTTCTGTTGGTGTTGTGGGATTGGTTTTTGTGGTGTCGCCTTTGTTTTCAAATGTGATTAGTACTCTCGCATTGTGTCTTTCACCTTTAGCTGCTGCTATTGTTTTTCATCATACAATGGATGGTGCCAAGATCATTGCGGTTCTTATGGGGATTTGGGGGTTCTCTACTTATGTTTATCAGAATTGTCTTGATGATCTCGAGGCAAAGAACAAACCTGAGAATACTGATAAATGCCCTGAATGCTCTTGTTGACTTATGCTAATATTTTTTGTGTAGATGCTGTTTATAGATTAACTAGATATTTTGATTTATTTTCAATAGTTTTATGATCATAGAAACACATTGTGTATAGGGTTTACAATGCAATTTTCTCAACAAATAAGTTGTAAAGATTTGGTTGATTGTCTGTACTAGATTTTCGATAAGTAATCAAATATTTTACTCTTTTACATATACAAAATTGACTGTCACAGAAAACAACCAATACAGTTACTTGTTGATTGATGCATCTTTGGCTTTATTTACTGAACAATAGTAAGTAAAGAGTTAAATTTTCATGAGCATTATAATGAACTACCAAACTGTCCAAACATATTTGAATCCAACAGACCACACATTACACGCAACATTTGTAGTAGTATACACTATACAAATATAAACTCTTATGTAACAAACTAGAAATAGAATGTAATCATGTATGGTGTACATACTTTTGAGTTTCAAGTACAGTAATAGTTAAGCATATTCATTATTGTTGCAAATAATTAATGAAGATGCTACTAATGATATATAAAGCTACATATGGAAACCAATGTATTCCAGGTATCAACTTTCAGCTTTATATAAACACAAGCAACTGTACAATTTACTTAAATGCAATCACGATACAGATTGCAATAATCATTGCAGGCATCCAAAAAAACAAAGTGAAATGAGATCGACAGCACAACAAAGTTTAATTAGAAACCATATTTCCTCCATTAAGTTCAGGGAGATCACAATCGTGTTAAAAAGAACTTGGAAAAACCGCATCAAAAGTTATCACGCGTGACCACTTATAATGGTTGTCAACACCTTATGCGGGTAGACGATCCTCCATAATTTAGTATTTTGCCCAAGTATGACCATAAAGTATGGTACTGTAAAAATTCGGTCTTTGTTCCAATGATAAACCATGAAGCACAGAGAAATTTTAGGTGTTTGCTAAAGATGTTAGAGGTGCCAATTTCGGCCTAAATTACTTTTAAACATGTGTATTTTAATCATCGTTATATCTTAATAGTCACATGAAATAAATTCCAAAAAAAAGGAGCAAAATGCAGGACCAAGGTCAAATGGGTCAGAACAGTTATTGTTTTTAGCATACAACCTACTAGTGTGGTTTTGGTAGTTGAGAAGTTATCTTTTCAGTAACACCACATCAACCTTGTTCAAATCATCATTCTCAGTTCATGCTTCTTTTGAAAGATTAAAAGAAATGCAAAATTCCCTCCCCTCTTTGCTTAGTCATCCCCACTCTCTGATCAAATAAACACCATATTATGAGAATGAAGATTTAAAACAACATATTATGAGAAAAAAAAAGCATCGTTGTTGGAATTTACCCGTACATGGCCAGTGAATGCTGAGCAAATAAACAACATCAATTAGATTCACAGATTCTTGTTCAACCATATTTTGTGAATATATATCCCATACTTTGTATATCATATCAGTAAATAGTCTTCTAATGCATCATATCAGAAGCCACATGATTACTATTCAATAATAGAAATCATAAATAACGGAAATGTTCATGAAAATAAAGTTGAATATCAAAGCCTGTAAACTTGATGCATGCTGATCTATTGCCCAACATCAACAAGCCATGCATTATCTAGTTTTAGTAAATCTTGTGCATTCTTCTTCTTCGGTGTTAAGCAGGTCCTTTGTTTCTTTTATTACGCCGCACATCTGTTACATGTTTGACAGCTTCGATAGCTTTAAAGACTCAATTCTAAAACTGTAATAAAAATCAGCTAGATGGACTCCTTTATTTTCATGATAAAGCTATCGAAGCTGTCAAACATGTTGTAGAAGACTCATGGGAAAATTGGATAAGCATATATTGTGGTTTTCCTCCCATATAACCCATGCTCATGCTTAGTACATGATCAATCTTCAACATGGAAATCCGATGACCCAAACAACTCGAACTCATGTTTAGTGTGACATGTTAGTCTTCAACATGAAAATTTGATAGCTAAAGCAAATCAAGCTCAAGTTCAGCTCATGGTAGTCCTTGAAGCCGGATTCAGTTACATATATCAAAGCAAACATTTGTAGCCTCTTTTAGTTTTTGCACAGATTTCGGATGTCCAACATTGGCTTGGACCAGAGTTTTATAGAAGAGTTCAGCTAAAGTTACCTGGTGTCCCTAAATAATCGCAATGGACTAATAAGTCTTCGATTTCATAGAAAACAAATACCCATGTATAACAAAATTATGCAATTTTATGATAAAGTTATAGTAGTAACACATACATAGATTACACATGAAAATGAGCATCTGTAGATTAGAGTAGTTGATTTTACAATATTACAGGTGTAGTTTCACTTGTTGCAGGTTTCGAAAATGTAAAAAGATATCCAAAATTACACACAACAAAAATCAACATCTAGACTGATAAATTTATTATAGCTTTCATACAAATACATAAAACTGTACAATGTAGATCAATAAAAAACCTTTAAGACACAAGTGCAATAATCATTGCACCCATTTAGATAAACACAAGTGAAATGAGACTTTGACCGCGCACCAATATTGGACTGCAGAACCATATAATCTCCAGTTTAGGGAGATCACGATCACGATAAAATGAATGTAGATAAACTTTATCAAATGCCATCATATATGACCAAATTTTCTGGCGGTTGCTGTTGGTCAACACCTTATGCGGGTAGAGGCTCCTCCATAACTGTAATTTTGTTTGTCCAGGAATGACCAACAAAATTATCTTGTCAAAGTACGGTTTTGGTTACAAATATAAACCATATAAAAATACAAACAACTCAAAATTTCAAATGTGTTGTTCACTTGTTTGCTATAACTTCAAAGTAGCAATTTCGATCAAGTTACGTAACAACAGCTCTAATCATGTTTATTTTTGAATCTAATAGGTTAAATGATAGAAATAGAAAAGGCTAAAAAACGGATCAAACAGGTCAGAAGTAGCCCAAAAGTGTACCTTTAATCACTTACAAGCTACTAAGTTGCTTTATTCGGAAATTCAGATTTTTATTGCAATAATATATTTTGCATGGTCATATTTTAATGATAAAAAGATTTTATCTTGTAACGTAAGATTACTCAACTGACTAGTTATCCAACCCGCCCAAATGGCCATTATGCCAACTCTACCAAAACTGTATACAAGTGTAGTGACTAACAGTTTTAAAAAAGTAAAAGATTATGTCTAATTTCTTGATGATGTAATTGCTGATTGACAATGCATTGCAAAGAAACAATATAGAACTGAAGCTTAATGTAACAACCATTGGAGCATGTATTTAGCCAACTAATAAGAGAGAGAGAGAGAGATAGACCTTTTGTTTGTGCAGCTTGCGATTTATCAGCAACGATCTCAGGTGTTTTTGTTGGTACATCAGGAAGATCCAACTTCTCTTCATCATGTGTGGAAGATGGCTCAGAAAGAGGAGCTTCTAGATCTTGGATTGTCATCTGCAACAACAAAAAAACGGGTATAAACAAGATGATGCAAATTGTAAGCCAAAAACACTGGCGAATGGTATATACCATGAATGTTAGAATCCAGCTAAAACATAAAACAAACAAAGAAAGAAAAAAAAAAGATTTTTCCAGAAATAATGCCTAAAATCCTATATGCAAAATTACTAATTGTACATCTTAAGATGGAAGTCAGGTAAGAATGTGATCCTACTATGAGCTAACAATTTACAAAATAATCTAAATTGACAAGTAAGGTCTATCCCGAATAAAAGAACTGCAAACATTCCATTCACAATATTTTACATAATGTGCACTATATTGACTAGATCTCCTTTTGAAAACTCCAAACCAGAAATTACTTTTTTGACCATGATAAATATTTAGATCTCACGACAACATTTCTTAATTTTGGAATGGGGTGCATAATAAGTTCTATAATGCAGATTATTTTCACCCAAAAGTTATAAGTAAACATACATATAACAGCATTCCAAATTTAATCATTTATTAGTGAGATATATATGCAGCTAACACGTATCATGTCCATTCATGATTCCTTCGATTTATTTATCAGTTGTAATTTTACTTGTGCATTAGCACAACATTTTTAGATTATTAAATATTGGTCATTGAAAGAGAAGACTACAATTCAATATGTTTTGTTCTTATCAATAACAGCTTTAAGCAGAAACCAATGATGCCAATTCCGAACAACGATCAAACTTTTTTCCAATCCATATATGATAGTACTCCCATCAAATATCCCACTGAAATCGTGAATTCCCTTTATGAAATGTCCTAAAACAATGGCATGCTGTTTTGAAACTTGAAAGAGGGCATTTGAGGCATTTGGCAAATATTTTGGCACTTACATTAAAACCATACCAGGTGATTTTTTTGCAAATTTCATGACAAATCAATAATAAGATACAATTTGAAAGAAGAAAAAAAAAGCGTTAAAACATACCTCGGCTTCCAAACTTTCAAATTCTGCTAAAACATCTTCTTCATCCTCAGCTGATAACTTCTCTCCCAAGATTGCACTGATTTCCTGAACAAAGTTGTATAACAAAGGCTTATTTATCAAATAGACACACATACTCTCAACCATTACCAATTTTACTAACAATAAATGATGATGAGGGGAAATTAAATTTTGACACATAATTGTTTTTAAAATTGATCAAAATCATGCTTATGTTTAATCACCTATCATGCTGGTGTACCTATGTGTACTATCTAACATGTCCATTATTCCAGAAGTATTTACCAGATTTGTTAACCAATAAACAGGGTTGAATACGTTTGTCATATTTTCCAGATTTGTAGTACATTTCAATAAGTCAATGACCTATATTACACTACTGCTGTTTTTGTTAATTTTTAAGTTATTGACCCATATACAACATTTCGTACAAATTTTTTTGTTCATTTATTATTTTGTATGTTAGCTTAACAAGACTAGAGCTAATAGAAACATGAAATTATCACTCACATCTTGGTATGCTTTGGCTTCAGCTGTATCATCCATCAATTTTTGAACATCATCCAAGTTCATTTCACCTTGGATCGCCTTCATTGCATTATTCCCTGCCTTCAAACTCTCAAAAACAGCCTTCTGTTTGCTTGCTATTTCAATATCTGCCAACTAGTCTCAACACAATTTCAGTTACTGTTTTTTCGTGGAAACCTTACATAAATGGGAAATTTCATGAAGATTACTGAGTGCTTACTTGTTGCTCCACATTAACAAGCCATCCATCGACTTGTTTCAATAAATCTTCTTGTACTTTCTTCTTCTTAAGTGCTAACAAGGCCCTATCTTTCTTCTTTTCACGAAGCAAAGCCTTTGCAGCTTCCTTTTCAGCTTCGATAACTTTATCGAGCTAAAATATTAATCAAGTCATATACAACATTAACATAGCGCACTGGCCAATGATAAGATTAAGAATTATTATTGCATATGAATTCTAAGACATATCATTTAACTACACCAAAAATAAATAAATAAATAAAAACTGAAAACAGCAAACCGCCTGAAGAAAAAATTTAATATCAAATTAAGTTAGGACTGTGATTTTACTGAAGAACCGATTAACCATTTCCAAAAACATGTCGAAGAATTGTGGCATAGTTCTATTTACCCCATGTTTCCTTTCGCTCTAATAATCAAGCCAATTGGAGAATAGAAAACAGTACCACCTATTATATCAAATTAAGACATACAAGATGGAAAGTATATGGGGCAATGGATGCAACATGGTATGATTTCAATTGTTCAAGTCGAGAATAACTTAGTTGATGTATTAACAATGACACCCGCTCAACACTTGGTAGTTAGCCCTATTTAAAGTTACAATGGATAAATAGGTTGGACTCAAACCAGCATTGCTGTTACTAGTGAGTATTAAATCATTCCTTTTAACCTTCCTACATATGACTACATGAGAGAACCCTAGCCCTCATAATGTCAAGGCGAAATGTTGGAAACACCTATAATTTCTACATAAAGAACACATAAGTCCTTTGATTTTATGTATAGTTTAATCCTTTAACTTAAGCAACTATGTCCTTTTGTCCCTGCACAAGTGCACATACACCTAAAACCAGCTCTTCTTGTATAATTTATTTGGCAAAAGTTGAGAAATCCAAACGGGTTTTCACAAACCACACATACAAGTCCTTAGATTCATTTATAATGCTATATTCTTTAACTTGATTCGAAACGTTACTGATTACATCATTTTGACCCATGTAACATGTTGGAAGCTAAAGGCAGCAACTTGTCGGAGTCATGCAAAATATTCTGCTAAGAACATAAATTGATCAAATATATGATGGCCTAAGCTATTACCCACGTGAACATAAAATGATCAAGCATGGACGCATCATATTTGATCAATTTACATATACGCCAACAAAAAAAACTTACATGTCAACCACGTTGTCCATGTTAGCTTCCAACTAGTTACAAGGTCAAACAAACATATTTGTTTCAATTTGTTAAGTTAAATGATTAAATCATGCAGAGATGGAATCTGGGAACTTATGTATGTTTTTGTAAAATTCATGAGGATTTCCAATATTTGTACCAAAATAAATAAAAAAAGTGGTGAAATCCGATAAAAGATGAATGTGCGTTATCTGTCTGAAATTAGAGATTCAACTTAGAAACAAAAAGGAGAGAAAACCTACATTCTTGATATTCAAGAACTAGTCAAAATTGTGATGTGTGTCAAAACAGATTTAATTTAATTTTTTGCACACTAAACTACATTCCACTTGCTTCTATTTACATTGACGGCAGCAGACGTAACTGATAACTGAAAAGATATTCCCCTAAGACAAGAGACATAACTACAACCCACTATTGATAGCAGTGGACCTAACTGGTAAATGAAAGATATTGTGTCCTAAGGAAGAGACCACTTGCTAGTTAGCATGACTCCTATAGGAAGATAGCTAGTTAACTTCCTTATACAGCCTTCTTCAATAAAACGAGAAAGAGTTTTAAGTACCAATCTTCCATTCACACTAAACTTGGATAGTTGGATTCAAGTCACTTATTCAATAGAGTCGATGAACTCTAAGATTTTAAACCTTCTCAAACTTGTTCAAAGTACACCATAAGGAAGAGCATTTAATAGTTTTCCTTCCATGTAAATCGCGCTCACATTTGATGAATGTTAAATCTCCAGCACTTAGATCACATAAACATCTCATGCGCAAGTTTAGTGCATGATGAACCTTAAACACAGAGATTTGATTATTCAAAAACCTCGACCCATGTTCAGCACATCAGAAATTTTCAAATGGAAGATTCGATTACACACATCATAACCAGTAGCTAGTTCTAGGTCAAGTAGAATTGCACCATTTTTTTATGTCAAGCATTGATTGCAACCATTCCGTATTGTTAAAAGATCAAGCTAAAGTATCTACTCCTCGGTTCCCAACAAATTGCATCCTTTAACTTGATACATAAAGGAAGTATTTAAAAATGATCAAAAAACTAAAATATCCCTCAAGAAGACATATTAAGAGAGCTTGTAGAGAAAAAAAAAAGAATCTCAAAAAATCTTGTGATACTAGATAGTAGATAACGGGTACAGAGATGTGTTGCATTTATTTAAACAGCTTAACATATAATGTTGCAATTTTTTGGGCGAACAATGATTATTTATCAGTTCACATCATTACATTGAGTGTGTTGATTTTAGTTGACATGATTCCTCTATATGTAAAGTCAAATGTTGCCACTTTCATGAACCGAGGAAGTAATTAAGTATCAACTAAATCTCCATCCTGAATGCTACAAAAATGTTCACACGAAAGCAATAGAACCACCCCCATTGACTGTAATATGGTTTGCTTCCTTGATGGTGAGTTGGTGAATAACCTTAAATTTTTTATTCAGAGTATTCAA
Source organism: Tanacetum coccineum (assembly GCA_026074375.1). Taxonomy (NCBI): domain Eukaryota; kingdom Viridiplantae; phylum Streptophyta; class Magnoliopsida; order Asterales; family Asteraceae; genus Tanacetum; species Tanacetum coccineum. The sequence continues at coordinate 14,105 of BQNB010097074.1, read as the reverse complement.
GACTTGCACGGTTGCGCATCAAATTAATATTATTAGACTAAACTAAATTAGGCATCTCGCGAAGTGTCATTGTTTAGTTCATAGTGTTTTCATACACCTTAGATATGCAGCTACAAAGCCCAAAATTAATGTTTTTACAGAAAAGCTAACAATCCTAGTTATGCAACTTAAGAACAATCACCTATAATGCTAAAGAGACTAGTCTAGTTCAGTCTCATATGACTGACTTTTCATATAAGACATATTTTAAAGGTGAAAAAAATGCTAATCTGTTAAAGATGCAAAAATTCATCTTCACTTTCGAGCACATCACAAAAATCTCAAATGCATTAAACTCTTCTCCAAATTACACACTTAGGGTGCATTTAGTTAAAAGGAAATACTATTGTTTTCCACAAAATGTTTTGTTCAAAACAAGGAAAACAGAGACTGCGTTCAAATCAATGTTTCCCATCAGAATTTCTACAAAACAGAAAATTTGCATTTCCTACTTTAACAAGGGAAACTACAAAGCATTTTTTTTTATTTTTTTTATTTTGTTTCCTTGTAACCCCCATTGTTTTCTTGAGAATAGAAAACAATATCATATGAACGCATTTTCTATGTTTTGTGTAAAATTAAATCCTTTTATTTTGCAAATCCAAAAATAGAAAATTAAGAAATTTTTTCTCTAACTAAACGCACCTATAAATATCGCCATATCGGAGTATATGTTTTGCTAAGCTAGAAAGGCACCCACCTGTATTAGACTTACGATTGTGGCTGTCTCGGGGTGGGGAAGCCGAGCAAAAACTTTATTTCTTACAAAGTTGGTTAGTGGCGGGTTGTGACGATCGTGGGTGTAGGATAAGATTATCCTACACCATATAAAGGGTGTTTGATAAGATTATCTTAATAACACATTTGCGAGACACAAATAATCAGAAAGGAAAACAAGACTTTATTTAAAAGTGACAAAAAAAGACAGTTTTGACAAGCACCTGCATTTCGGAAACCCGCAATCCGAAATTCTATTTATTCATATCCGCCTTTCGGGTGGCCATTGTCATCATCCTATAATTCAGTTAGTTGTCTACCTAAAATGATGCTACTGAAAACAATACTTAAACACTCAACTGAAATTAGCTACCATATATCGTATAATAATTAAAAAGCGAAAAATGAGATAATGATAGTAATAAAACCAAACCTGTTGCTGATATTGAGCAAGTTTACGCCTTTGTGTCTTTAAAGATAAAATAGCTCGATCTACTTCAGTTATCTTTGGTTTCTTTGCAAGCAAATTCCCCATTTCTCAATTCAATTAACCCTATCAAAATCCTATCTTTTAGCAATAATTAGAAACTGATTTAGGGTTTTGAAGATGGGTTGTTAGGGAATTCAAATTAGGAGATGGATTTGAATTCAACAACGGATTCCTTAATGAACACGATAGATAGTTTTGGTTAACTGTTTGTTTGATGAAGATGTTTTGATTTATTGGACCAAATAGAAACTGGAAAACCCTCTAACGGGTGTTTGTTTCGGTTTTTATATATACCGCTTATTATGACTTATTTGGTTTGGGCTTATGTTTCATAAGCTCATGTTTTGTGGCTTATTTTGACAGTTTTCGGCTTATATAAGTTTATTACGACATGATTGAACTTATATAAGCCGAAAAGTTTCAAAAGATGAATTTATGAAACATAAACTCAAAACCAAACTATATATCCAAAAACTTAAGGATGAATTTTGTGCTTTTGAACAAAGATAACATAAAACGCTTTAAGCTTTATTAAAAATTTAATAAATATTTTTATAATTTTTTTTGGGAAGTGTCTTAGTGATTTTTACATTTGATCTTTGATATTTCATTTGTTTTAACCTTAGCATGCTATGTAAGGCGAAACAAATCCCAAGTAAAAGAGTTTTAAGTAATAACTATTGTTACTTTTTATAAACTCAGAGATTAGGCGATAGTGTATAGTAGCATCGTTAATTTGTTTGTGTGTATTTTTTTTTTAAATATGGGTTGAATGGAGAGTAAAGAAAGTTTGTGGATTAAAATTGTAATTAATTATTTAAATAATTAATATATTATATTGGCTTTTACACGTAAGGATATTTTACTATATTAATTAAGGTTGCAAAAATCGTGAATCGTTAGTTGGGCGGTCGACTACCTTGTAGCTTGTAATCGATTTAGGCGGGATTAATCGGATTGGCATTTCTAGCAAAATTTGAGTATTTTTGACAAGTTTTGTGTATTTCTGGCGAGTTTTAGGTATTATTTGCAAGATTATTTTCTAAAAAACAACATGTAATAGATTTAAACAGTTACTATAAGTGCTCAAAATAAGTTTACAGCGAGTTTTAGGTACTTCCTTCAAGATTAGAAGGATTCTGGCAAGTTTGACCACCGTTGACCATCGTTGATCACTGTTGACCACAGTTGACCTATTTGTTTGACCCAATTACATAAATCGGCAAGGTCGATGGCTTTGTAGCGCTTAGACGGCAATTAATCGGCCTTGTAGACTTTTTTTACAACATTGATTTTAATAAAACAACACCTAGCGTGCATTTGGTATGTAACTATCGGAATCATGCAATCGCAATCACACCCATTGCAAATCTTTGGTTACTCATATTAGAAATCAAAATATATAATCCTACCCATACACCGAGAGGCAGGTATGCTTGCTTATTCCTATGGGCTCTCTTGTAATTTTCTTCTCCACCACAATTTTACTATATTCTTATTTCTTAATTTTTGTTCAGCAATTGTTTAATGGCTTCTTCTCAAAATAAAACAGTTTTCCTTCATATCAAGAAGTACTGTTCTTTTTTGGTCTTGCAAATCAAACAATCTTGTAAAGTGTTTTCAACTTATCCTAAATTAAAAACCCAAAAGTTATGTTCTTGCACACCACAACAGTGATGCTTAGTTTATGGCTAGTTAACTACAACAAATTTGGTTTTTGTTCTATGATTTTGGCTTTTGACGTTGCTCATATATTTTTTAAGTTAAAGTTGAAAGTGACAATGAATTTTGTAATGTGTTTACTAAACGTATGTTAGCTAGTTTTCGGTTCAAATGGCTTCTCAAGATTATATCCAAAGACACTTACCATGAATTTGAACAATGTTTAAAGGCTATAAATGACTAACCTACTTATTCAAATTTACTGATGTTCCTAGTAAAATCTATAAAGGTACACCCAAACATGTATACATTCAAATTTTTAAAAAAATGACTAACTTTTTACATGATTTGACTAAAATACCCTTTTATCTTCGATCTTCATCTTCCTCAAGTTTAAACCCAGATTCCGGTGACTATTTTCTGGGCAATACCATATTTTCCGGCGAACTGTTTTTTACAAAAAGGAAGGTATTTTACTGTAGCATCTTCGTAGATCATTATATATGTTAGAAATATGATTAATATGTTTTGACTATTAATCATATTTCTAACATATATACTGATCAGTATAATCGTATTTTTATGAGAAGTGTTTTACCGTAGCATCTTCGTTTGTTCATGTTTTATAGAAGGTATTTTTTTTATATTGAAAGGGGGAAACAAACACCAAAAGACTATAAACCTTTACTGTAAAAATGGTTACTAACTTTTTCTTAAAAATTCTTTTTTGTAAAAAACAATTCGCCAGAAAATATGGTGTTGCCTAGAAAATAGTCACCGGAATCTGGGTTTAAAGTTGAGGAAGATGAAGATTGAAGATAAAAGGGTATTTTAGTCAAATCATGAAAAAGTTAGTCATTTTGTTAAAAATTTGAATGTATACATGTTTGGGTGTACCTTTATAGACTTTACTAGGAACATCAGTAAATTTGAATAAGTAGGTTAGTCATTTATAGTCTTTGCCCTTCTTATAACTAGTCTTTAAAAAAGACAAAAAATGCAGGTATTTGAATTTGTTGAAGATGAAAGTATTGAAACAATGCACAAACCTAATTATAAAGCAAACAAAGCTTTTGAAATCGTCATAGCCATTCCTATTTTACCTCATACCAAATTCGATACCCATTGTGATTCATGACAACAAACCAAACGGCCTCATAGTATGCCAGCGGCTTTCTTCTTATCATTTAATTCCACTTCACACCACATAAATGAAAACATAATCACATCATAATTATCCTACAACCCAACCACATCTATAAATATTATATGTTTTGCTAAGCTAGAAAGGCACCCACCTATATTAGACTTAGAGCATTCACAGTGTTGCTAAGCTAGAAAGGCACACTCATGAAGCTAGGGCTGGGGAAAGCCGAGCAAAAAAGTTATTTCTTACAAAGTTGGTTAGTGGTGGGTTGTGACGATCGAGGGGTAAAAGTGGTCGCCCCAATCATTGTGGATGCTCTTACTTACATAAAGTATCTTATAACGCATTTGTAAGTTGCAACACGCATATAATGAGAAAGGAAAACAATGTTTGGCAAAACTTTATTTAAAAGTGAATGAAATTTATGAATTGAACAAGTTATTGATGAATCGATAGATGATGCTTTTAATTTTGGTTAATTGTTTGATGATGTCAACGAATCTGAACTAGCCTAAACAAATCCGCCCGAAAGTGGGAAACCATCTAATCTTAAGTTTTAAGTAATAACTATTGGGTTAACTTACACAGTTGGTCCCTAAAGTGGGTATCGTTTTTACGTGTCTTCCGTTCTAGGGTTTCGCCGCAATAGTCCCTAAGGTTGGCTTTTTCACTCGTTTTTAGACCAAAAACATAAGAGCTGTTACATTTTCTCGTTATCTCACCCACGTTTCAAGATTTGTATTTTCTTCTCTCTCCCCCTGCTGCATATTTGATCCTCCGTCATTTCACTACATTATTTTCGCCCATCTTCACCCCCATTTCTCTCATCTCTCATCCTCTTTCTCTAACTAAAAACATCTAAGTTGCTTTTTCAGTTTGAAATTCTGTGATAAATTTTAATAAGATTAAGTGGGTAAACACAATGGTGTTAACAAAATGGAAGATGAGGAAAAAAAAATGGACTTAACAACAGATGTAGTTTTATTGATGAAGTGGAGTATGCTTATGTAATAACGTGAAAACCTATTTCTTAAGAAATATTTTTAATATGTATTTGTTTATTACATGTTTAATTGTCGAATATAAGTCAAAATTGTTTTGTATAATTATTTTCAGAGAATGCAACACATATGTTTACCATACGCATACACCATGATGGAAGCTTTAGAAGGTTTCCAGGAGGACAATATGTCAGAAGTAAAGAGAACATTTTTGATTTGGTGGGTATAAATGTCTTTTTTATGCTTGAGGATTGTATCAATAATGGTGAAACATTTACGTTTACACATTGAGTTTTTTTTTTTTTAGTTATTTTTTTATGTTTTTTATTTACATTTTTTAATTTAATAATTTGATTACTAATATTTATTAGTTTTTTTTTATTTTTTTTAAGTTTTAATATTTTTTTATTTTTTTTTTTTAGTTGATTTTATTTTATTTTTTTTTTTTTTTTATTTTTTTTTTTTTTAGTTTTGGTTTATTTTTATTTTTTTTTATTATTATTTTTTTATTTTTTTTTATAATTTTTTTATTTGTTTTTTTTTTTTTTTTACATTTTTATTTTTTTTTGTTTTAGTTTGTATGTATTATTTTTTTATTGTTTTTTTTTCTTTTTTTTAAAGGTTTTTTTATACGTATTTTTTATTTCTTTAAAGATTTTATTTTGTATAATTTTTATATATGTTTTTTTTTTTTATTGTTTTTTAATTTTTTGTTGTGTTTTATTTTTTATTTTTTTTTTTATTATTTTTTTTTTTATTTTATTTTTTTATTTTTTTTTTTAGTTTTATTTTTATTTTTAACGAAGTCTATGCTTTATCACTATTTAAGACCCGGGAGTAGTTTAGATGTTGGGTTGTGATGAGTAAATGCGTTGTATGTCTACCCTTGTTAAAAGTTTCGAGTTGATTGAAGTGTATAGAGCATAGCCATACGGAACTAAATTGTTACCTAATGTCACTAACACAAATTAAGGCAACAATAGAAGAGTTTGAGGAAGATATGGCTAGTGAACCTAGTACTAGTGCATCTAAGGAAAATACATCTAATGAAATATTGTTGTTGAAATGGCATGATTCTAGTACGCCTAGTAAAGATTCTAAGGTTAATGACTATATTACACCTAAGTCTATACCTCATGGTCTGTTTATCCACACTAGTAATGATACCGACATCACATATACACAGTTGAGTGGTTTAGAACATGTTGACAAACAAGTCCATAATCTTCCACATATACAGTTACAACTTAGTACTATAAACCTGACTTTTACGTCAGTGCAACCAACTGTTAATGATGTGATAGATGATGTGATTAGGTGTGTTAGTGCAAATATTACGATATTTAAACTAAACAGCCCCTTAGGTTTTAATAATGACAAACTAGAAACTATGTAATACCATAACGTAGAGATGTGTCAAAGATACGCGTTGACCACAACACATCAACGCATACATTCCTTCAACACCTCTCGACATCTACAATCTACTCAAGCTTCAACACAGATACGAATATTTTGTTAAGTTGAAATATGATCAATCCATTTACAAACCATTGAGAATGTTTAAAAATACTTTTTAGAGATCATTAAGTAATTTTATACCACTTCAATAAAGATTTTCAAGCCAATAATTTATTTAACAATTAATAATACAAATTAGATAATAGACAACATGATAATGTAAATAAGTGTGTACACAACTAATTAATCTTGGTAAACCATATTATGACATTGAATCTTTCATAATCTAACCAAATCAAACATGTCTAGCCATTTATGACAATCCTTCTAAATGATAACTTGTTCTCGTGAGATATGATTACATTTCTTCATGCTAATTATTTTTTTTTTTTTATTCTAACTCGGTGATATATTACTTAATTGATGAAATGCATAATACACTTGAATGTTGGGGGGGTTATTTGTTCTTTATGAATAGCAAATCCGAATTTAATAATCTCTAAGTTTTATCTTTATAATAGCACGATGCTAATGCAGACCCGTACGAATGCCACAATTATATCTTATGTTGGTTTCAGATGGGTTTGTGAGTAATTGTTTGTTGCGTTTTTTTGGCTTAGTCCTACGTTAGTCCATTAGAGTTTTGGTGTTGTGGTTATATTAGTATTGCTGTAAAAAGTAGTCATGAGTTTAGTGATGTTTTTGGGATGCCGTTTCATTTAACATATGTTTAGTATTAAACTATAAATACGTTTTTATTCGTTTTTATTTGTTTTCGTACGTTTTCGTTTGTTTTTATTCGTTTTTTTGACGTTTTCGTCCAGTTTTATTTGTTTTCATATTTTGTCGTCCTTTTTAATACGTTTTCAGTACAATAATGGGAACTAACCCACCCTAGCATGGCCGTGAAACTCAATTGGCTCATTAATGGTTCTTATATAAAAGATAAAAGACAATTTGATACATAATGGGCTATTGCATGAGGGTTGTGTACATAGTGTTAGTTGTCTTGCACCTCTCATAATGGATATCTCCACAATAAATTAAAGGACTCAATCTTTTATAATAATAGATGTTATTAAATGCTAAATGCTAACATGTTTTGTATGATATATGCATGTGATGTAATCATAGTTTTATGTGACCTTTTATATGATCTACGCGCTTTTCTTGTGCATCCGCACTATATTATTTTGATGCATAATAAAGTAGGTTTGTTTATCTATATAAACATATAGGCATCACATAGTCTTGTACATTGATATTTTGTATTGTTATGATTAATATCTTTAAGTGACTGGTGTCATTTGCACGTGTCTTTTGCATTTAGAGTATTACCTCGTGTCACTAAAATTTATCACATACACATGTATAATCGTCTTAATCCCCAAGGGTTTTTGTTTAGATCACTTTGATTATTATCTTGTTCATTTTCGTGATTCTTTTCTTCACGAAATACACATTATGACACTCCGCAATACAATGGTCAATACTCAAAACTCCACATAGTAACTCAATTCCACTCATTTTTTACTATATCAACCATCTCCTATTTTAGGGATCCACTCCTTAATTATAAACAGTTATATCACTCATTTCTCATATCTAATTCATTTCGTAATAACCTCAATCTCGCCTCTACCACTATATAGATGGCAAGTATCGTCTTACCACAATATCCACTACCACTTTTAAGATAACCTCATACTTCATCATGTGATTGACTATGAAACACTCGCAATGCTTAAGAAGAGCACGTAAAACTTCGCGATGAAGTTCGCGAATGCTAACCATAAACCTCTTGACATTACAAGAACAATCACATCTGTTATCGTTTTTTTTCCTTATTTATTTTTATTGCTCCACACTTTATGTTCGGATGAGCACGAATTAAGTGGGAGGGAAAACACACTCATACATATATAGTATTTCACCAAATACTTTCAAGAACTCACAAATGTGATTCTTATTCCCTAGAAACCAACTCACAAGAACAGTCATTTTTATTCCAATACAAAGTACACCTCGTTCACAAAAACCGCAATTGGTTCTAGTCTCTTATCCTAACATCACTACTTAGCATCAATACCTCCTCAAGAAAAGAACACATCACTCTTTCAAATATTAGCCTCTCCATTAGAACCTTCAACCCTTACGTCAACCTTACAAGAACGTCGTCAACCATTACTCAAAAATCTTATAACTACACTTCACCTTTTGATTGTGAAAGATATCTCAAGAACCTTTAAACCGTATGTCGATCATATACAAACCCTACAACTATACTTCACTCTTGATAGTGATAGTTAGTTCAAAAACCTTCAATCCTCACAAACCTTATACTCAAATCATATACCTACACAATCTTGACATGAAGAACATCTTCACCTTCATCAAGAACACTTCACCAACCTCATCACCTTCGCCAATAAATGTTGGTCCTCACTTGCAAACCTCTAAACCAATGGAATTATTTTCTCAAAAACATCCCGCACTTGTTCAATAACCATTACAAGTAATTCTTTCATTTTTTTTCCGTAATTGTGTCTTTTAGTTTGTTCCACTTACTAGCAAGTGAGAGCACAAAGAAGATATTCAAGCTTCAAGAGTTATTGAGTCACCACAGTAGATGTTGTCTTCATTTTTCTTTCACTATAAAGAACTACACCATCGTTTTCACATAATCTACATTATGACGTCAACATATCGACAACCAACAAAACACCCAACAAAAGCTATTAATTTCACCGATAGAAACATGCACCAGATACCTAAATCACATGCAACCCAATCAAACTTTTCATTGTCAGTGCAAATGATATATTAGCCTAAACCGTCTTTGCCAACCTTAGCTCAATAATTTCCCGCCTCGTTCTCGCTCATCTTCCCCTACTTTCCATTTTATGGAATCATTTTTATTTACATCTTGGTGCATATCATTTTTCACTATATTAATTCTTATAATAAATTTGAGGACAAAGCTTCTTTAACGAGGGAAGAATGTCACACTCCGAGATTTTCAGGTCAATATTTTAAACTTTTCCGACAATTATTTCTGACTTTTATACGTTACGTTTGAATCTAGCGGTTTATCGGGAAGTAAACCCGCGTAAATCTGAATAACGTCATCGGACGCGTTCCGGCATCGGAAATTCATTAGTTTAGATATTATATGAGTTATTTTATCTTTTCTAAGTGTTTCGTAGTTTACGATCACTCCCGATATTTATTTTTACGCTTTACTGTTTAAATTGCGTTTTTCGCGTTTTTGACCTAACGGAACCTCAGAAACTCAAAATCTTTTCGTGTAAACTTTAGTTATCGTCCATCTCATATTCTTAAGTGAAAATTTTCGTTCATATCCCTCCCCCTCTATATATTAGACGCCCAAACCCAAGCCAAATGCACCATAAGTCTTGAAATTAAATAAATGGCATCTTTTCTTGAACTTCCCATGCATGTGTATGAAAGTGACACATGAGGGAGTCCATTTCATGCACACTCATCCATCCAAGTCAAGACAAATGCATGCTTACACACTTTGACTTGTACATTTGACCAAGATTGACTAAGCTTGAGCCTAAATAATGAACCAAGACTCAAATTTTGAACCATGATGGTCCTTGTGACCTAGTTTCGGCCGAACCACACACACACACACCTTTGGTGTGTGTTGGTCACTTATACTCTTCTTGACAAGTCAAAAACCCTAGCTCTTGGCCTATAAATACATACACTTATCTTAACTTAGGGTTTTCATTCATTTCATAGCCTCAAAAATTGTTTTCTCTCCCTCTCTTGCTCTCCTTGCTCACGGCACACACATACATACATACACAATCCATACTTTTGATTTCTATCAAGATTCACTCATTCCAAGTTCATTTCTAAGGTTACCTAAGGTGTTTGCAAGTATTGGTTCTTTGATTTAAGGGTTTTCTTCAAGATCTACAAATTAGGGTTTGATTTTTATTTGGGGTTTTTCAAGATCTATTGATTTTGGGTATAGATCTTGTGTTATTACTTCTTGTTCTTCATTCTTGTAAGTATCTTGAATCTTTCTTTGTGGTTTTTCTTATGTTCTTCTTATATGTTCAAGATCCATACATCCATATGTTGTGTTTTAATTTTTGAAAGATTTTAAAGACAAGATTTCATAAATAATGATACTACTTTATTTTACTAGTTAAATATTATGTTCTTGGTGAGATGAGAGTTGATGAGTGTTGCAACAATAGAAATGAAGGGATTAGGTTAGATTTAGGTGTGGTTTTGTTGTGGATTAGTTGTGAATGGAGATTAGGCACTATTGTGAAGTTTGGGTGGATTTTGGTTGCGTTTTTGGCAAAAAGTGCTTGTTGTCCCGAATTTGTTTTGGGGTTTTGGTCGACCTAAAAATGTTTTCATTAGGCGTAAAAGTAGTTTTTGGAGAGCTCGTTTCGAATAGATAGTTTTTCATATATCGCACATTAAAATTTGATTTAAAACGACCAAGTTATAGCCAAATGAAACTTGAAACATTTTTTGACAAAACCGGATGAATAGTGTGCTGATGTGAATAGTAAAATGAGTTTTCGGACACTTTCGGATATTTTTGGACTTTCTAAACACTAGCGAAACATATAGTAACACATACCTATTGATTAATATAATTTCAATATGCCGTTAGCATATTTTGGGAAAAGCGATAAAGTTACTAAAAATAGTAAGTTTCGTAAGAATTTAGCAGAACAAACTTAGAAGTTATGTGATTAAGGCTAGTTAGTGCGTTTTGAATTATGGAAACGTAACAAATGTAGGGGACGGTATTAACGTCCCGAAATTAAAACTTTCATAAAATAGAAACTTTCTAAACATAGTAATTTTTGGTTAAACGCCGAAACTTAACGAAGAACTATATGATTTTATTTCGTTATGATTTGATAATCAAACTAAAGCAAACACACATGGATGTATTTTGGTGATGAACATATTGTGCAATTCTTGGCATACTTTCCGTGTTTCTGAGACGCGTTATTATTCTGGTGCGGCTAGTTTCTACATCATTTTTACTTGCCTGATTATCATTTGTCATTTGCTTACTGTGAGTTCGTAGCCCCATGTTTTACTACTTTTACTTTACTATTTTAGGGTGAGAAACATTGCTTGTTTTCAAACTATGGACACAGTTACTTTATGTTTTCTTTTCCTGATTACGTGTTGCCTAAGTAGCGAATAGACCACTAATGCCCGAATTATCATGAACCATCAATTGCTTAACCGACCGTACTGGTTAAGTGAGCACGAATGTTGTAAATAGATCTATTAATAGTAATTATCCCTATCCGGGTAAGTAGTGCTTACTAGATTCGGAGGTCCCGAATAAACGGATATATACCATGTCGGAATTTCAAAATAGGGTGATCTTGGCAGAACCTTAGGGCGTGGAATACTATTTGGCATATAAAATATTTCCTTTTAAATTGAGCTTCGGTGTCATGAGCTTAGTGTAACAGTAAATACATTCTTTTTATGTGAAGTTGTATTTGTTATAACTGTCACGTGCATACTGTGAACTTGTGGTCCACTTTTAACATTAAATTCAAACCTATGAATTCACTCAACTTTATGTTGACCGTTTTAGCATGTTTTTCTTAGGTGCTTAGCTGTGGATGTCTTTGCTTGCTATTTGGTGTCGCTATGCATTGTGCCGATTTTCAAGAAACGCTATTATCTACTGTTTAAACATCGTTGTCAATTTCTAAAACTTTTATTCGCTTTCGCATATTATCTCTAAACTTATGTCAAACTTTAACTATTTTAATTAATGCAACGATGTTGGATTTTTAAACGTACCCTTAAAGGTCGTTCTTTGTATCTTGTGTGATATATATTATGACGTCACGCCCCCGGACACGTGTTTCCGACTAGGCCCCGTTTGGGGTGTGACAGATTGGTATCCAGAGCCAAGGTTATAGAGAACCAGTAGTATATCTAGGTCTGGTCTAAAACCAGTATGTGATCCTAGGTGCCTTACCTGCTTACATATATATCTTATAATAATAGCGTTTAATATATATAAGTACTGATTATATGTATCAATTGCCATAATTACGTTATTCATCATTTTTCCATATCATATTTTGCATCGTACTTATTTCTTGGCTTTGCTTGCACGTGCATGGTTTCATATAAAGAGGATTTATATAAACTTGTGCTTGTGCAGGTCATGGCTGCTCCTGTTATTTCTATTTCGTCTGATACATCTGAGGAGAGTGTGGGTTCTCATGCCCCACGAGTGATTCTCTTTGGTGCTATTCCTGCTATTATCCTTGTTATCCTTGAGGTTCCTGTTGTTCCAGCTGACCCTATAGTTACACTGGAGGTGGGGACAGTTTTAGTCGTCTCACATGTCGGGGTACTTAATTTAGTGGATTATTCACCTTCTTCTAATTCTGATCCATCAGAGGATTCTTTACCTCCCGCACCAGATTTGCCATTGGTTTCACCCTTTTTGTGTTCTGATGACACGGAGGCGGACGGTGAGTCCGAGCCTGCTGAGCAGAGACCCGTATCATCATCTCATGATACTCTTGCACCATTATCAGAGTTTCCCCTTGCACCTGTTGTTGCCCCACCCGGGATTCGTCGACGTTCAGCGACTCTTGTCCGACCCGGTGAGGCTATCCCTTTTGGTCGACCTTATCGCACCCACCTTAATGGGCCGCGTAAGTTGTTGACTGTGAGGAAGAGAGTTAGACCCATTCCTGCTCATAGACTTGCATGGAGACGTGTATCTCATCATTCATTGGATCGTCATTCTTCACCAGACTCATCTTCTTCTAGTGCACCTTCAGATCATTCCTTATCCGAACATGCACCACCAGACACCACCGATGCTGATTCATCTACACCACATAGATTTGTTCATCGATCACTTGCTAGGACTCCACGACATAGTGAGGCTTTTAGACGTTGGAGGTCTGCACCATTGTCTACCCCTTACCCACCGACTACATCAGAGTCATCCTTAGGTTCATCTTCTGAGAGGTCATTGGATTCATCTTCACCTTCTTCTAGGCCATCTCGTAAGAGATGTAGGTCCCCTACTGCTTCAGTACCATCACCTACTCATTTTTCGAGGTCGATAGCCCCTACTCCTACTGATCTTTTACCACCTCGCAATAGGTTTAAAGGTTTATACTCACTAGAGGATAGCGGAGAAGAGCATATAGAGGTGGATACTGCTGATGCAGAGGCTATTGCAGATATAGGTATTAGTGAGGGAGTTGTAGCTCACCCTGAGGATGGTGTAGGTATGGGATTTGAGATTGCTACTAGTGATGTTAGAGAGGATGATGAGGAGTTTGAGGCAGAGGTTAGTGCGGCAGACATGAGAGAGATCATTGTAGATCTATTGGCTATTGGTGATAGTTCTGAGTCTTCTAGAGGAGGTATACCTGATCTTGAGGATACTATTTATGATATAGTTCACTACATGTCAGAGGTTCATATTGATAGGATTACTGAGATTGAGACCACTCAGAGACAGTTGGAGACTAGTCAGATGGTAGCTAGTGGAGAGCGAGCTAGTTTGGTTGAGAGGATT
>BQNB010097073.1:0-25475 GCA_026074375.1 Tanacetum coccineum | reverse complement strand
CTTCAGCCCCTAGCTGGTTACAAGCACCTCACTTCATTCCTTGGTCACCAAGGAGGCCTTGTTACCTCCTTTCTTTCTCTTATATGTCGCGGCATCACAAGGACCAAACAACACCTCAAGGCTAATTTTCAGCTTATCTAGTTGATAAAAGTTCAAAGAGCTTTTGTTAAAGTTGTAGAATTAAAGCTCAGGAATAACTTTGCTGTTTTAAGTTTTTGCTTATTTTCACTTTTGTCATAAGCTAAAAAGTGCTTAAGTCGTAGGGTCTGTTTGGTACTTTTTCGATAGTTAAAGGTGGTCTGTTTTCACTATAGTGTAAATTTCTATTACTTTTCCCGCCTACCCTTTACTTTCATCTTTAGCATTTTCTACCCTGTTCTTTTAGGTTTAATAAAATAGTTTTTATATTTTTAAAATTAGTTTAATAAAATTAGGGTTTAGGTTTTAATTAGCAAAATTAGGGTTTAATTGATTAGTAAAAATTGGGCATTTTCATACCATTAAATTTCTGCACATTTTTAGTAGTTAAAAATCATTTTTCTTTATTTTTCCAATTGAATTTGTATTTTCTAGAAATTAAAATAGGTTTTTGGTAATTTCTTTTTCTTAAGAAATTCATAGAAAATAGAAAAATAGTTGGAAAAATCTAATTCTTTTTGTAATAATTTTCTTTTTCATTCTAGTATTTTTGAAAAATAAAAATAGAATTTTAGTGTTAATTTTTAGAAAAAGTTTATTTTTAGTAATTCATTTTTCTTTAAAAAATCATAGAAAATTCAAAAATAGTTAAAAAATTCTAATTCTTTTTCCTAAAATTTTCTTTTTAAATTTGTGATTTTTAGGTATAAAATTTGTTAAAAGAAGTGCCTTAGATTTTAAATTTCAGTTTTAGCTCACGTTTTTAATTTTCGTGTATTAAAATTTCGTGCTAGTTAATTGTTTTTAGTTTCTTTAATATTGTTTTTTATAGTTTAATTGTGCTATTATATTCTTAGTGTAATTCAAAATTAAAAAAAATCCTTTAATCATCTTAAATGAATCAGAATTATTCGAATCTCAAATTCACGTCTTCGTTGTTGGATACGGCCCGAGAAGAAATACTTCGGTTAATATAACATTATTGTGTTTTCTTTAGTGAGATTTTATCCTTTTATTTCTCTTGTTTGAGAAGTAATTTGGAAAGAATTTTCACGGGATTAATACTATATATATATAAATTTGACTAGTGCTTATACGCAATAACCAAATTTTGGCGCCGTTTGCATGGGCAAGACCTTTTAGTGAACGATTTTTGGAGGATATTCGTTGAAGTTTGAGTTTTGAAGACCCTTCCTTTTTGGAAGTTACTTTGCTATTTTTGTATATAAAAATACAAAACATTCATTAATTCGATTCCTATCGAATTAGTAAAATAAAAAATAAAAAAAAAATAAACAAATTTGGATACTAGCTATCCATCTTAAACCATTCCAATATACAAAAAAATTAATCGTGAGTTACTTGTCGAGGTTACGACGGGACCTTTGTGTTTAACAACTATTAAGGTGAGTTTAAGGGAAAGGTGATAGTACTTGCTAAGAAGTCCTTGCGGATCGCTAAGCCTTTCCGCGCACTTGTGACGTACTATTGAAGACTTATCGTGAAACTTGTATTTAACAGCTGCCAAAATATTTTCTTTTTGTTCCTTCCTAATAAATACTAAAAAAAATTTGTAAATTGTCCCAAAAATAATCTTCTTAATCTCAAATTCTTCTTTTTGTTATTTTCACCAGTGCATGCGCACTCGTTCTTCCTTGGAATACACAATTCCGAGAAGACGTAATCGTCGACGTTCTCGACAACAACAAGAGGCAATCCCTATTGTTGATAAGTTTCCGATTCAAATGGCCCGATGAACAGACCTATGGACGAGCAATTCAAGTACCCCACCGGGGGGTTTGAAGTGCTATAGTTGTACCCTCATCAATGCTCAAAATTTTGAACTTAAATCTCTCTCATTAATCTTGTTCAAAATCGAATTTTTCTGGAGGGTGGGATGGGTATGATGAGGAGCGCATGCTCCACATTCGTCATTTTGAAGGCATAACCAATAACAAAGGTACCGGATGTACCTAACACCACCATCAAAAAATTCTTCTCTTTCTTTCTTCTCTTGACGGGGTTGTCAAAACGTTCTTTTTTGTGGCTCGACAAAAAGAAACCACCGTTATTCTATTCTTAAATGGGATGAATTAGTGGTCTTAGTTCATCAAATTTTTCTTTTCTCCACATTCTAAGATACCAATCTTCGGAATAATAACGAATTTCGACAATTGGATCAGAATCTTTCTTCGAATGCTTGGAAAGTTTTCAGGAGAACTTCTAAGGAAGTGTCCTCATCACGGATTTTCGCTCATGCACCAATTAGACACATTCTATAATTCGTTGAGCTATAATGATCAAGATTCTCTTAAATTCCCTGACCGGTGGCAATTTTCTCTATAAAGTCCATCAGAAGGATTACAAATCATAGAGAATAAGCCAAAGTTAGATGTTTCACGGAACGCGTGATGCGAGTAAGTACGAATGCCTCCCTCCCCTCTCTCTTCTACTTTTCTTCATCTAACTTTGAATTCCAACAAAATGGAAGCGGGCAGTAGAGAGATTAGATGACTTTGACTTTTAGGAATGAAATGAATGAGATGAAAAACATGATGAAAGCTCTTGTGCCTACTCCCGTTCCGATTAAAGCGGTGGAGGAAAGGTGTACTACTTGTGGTAGTAATCATAGTTATAATGTGTGCCCAATGAATAGAGGAGCTTATGACTACCCGGTCTATCATGACAATTTTCAAAAATTCCAACAAGCCGCTGCGGTTGGTGGTTTTGTTCAAGGGAATTTCGGGTACTCTCCTTCTAGTGTGGCTTCTTACACAAGACCACCGGGCTTTACTCAACCCAATCCACAAGCTTCTAGACCTAACCAAGGATACAATGGGAACCAAGGGTATAATGGGACTAGGAATGTGAACCAAACCAATCAAGTTAACCATGGAGCTACTTGGCTTAACCAACAGCTAAGTTATCAAGCCTTCCGAGTACGCAAGTTCGGTGATTATGACTAGGATTTGAGGCCTACACAAAAGCAAATGATGTTACGTGAATATTTTGCAAAAGATTTTGAATGATTTCAAAAGGGATCAAACAAGATTTTCAATTGAGCAAAGGAATTTTCAAAATATGATGCTTAACATGTTTCAAAAGCAAATGGGGAATAACAATGCATCGGGTTCAGGAACTTTACCGAGTAATACTATTCCTAATCCTAGAAATAAAGTCAAGGCTATCACTACTAGGAGTGGTTTAGCTTATGATGGACCATTACCTCCTATGCCTCCTCCTTATGTCCAATCGGCATTGAGGATGGTAAGAAAATGAATGGTGACAAAGGACCAAGTGTACAACACCACATATGTTCACAAAGTACCGCAAGAGTCCAACCTCCGGTGTTTCAAAACAAGGAAAAGGTCCAAAATAAGGAAAAAGAACCCATTGTTGAGCCTAGAGTTGTTAATGAACCTTTAAAGACTAAGACAAATTTGCCTTACCCTTCAAGAGTTTGATAAAGGTACACAGAATCGTGATAGAAAGGGATGATATCTTAGCATTCAAAGTTCATAGTAATCTTTCGTGATCTGCACCTTTGAGCTAGCTTTGCAGATGTCTCTTGTTCAACTTGCACAATTTGCCTTAATGATCAATAGTTGTTAAGTTTTCAAGGACAAGTTGGTGAGATAAACATAATACACCTATGATTGCTAATGGCTCCGCGGTCATTAGCAAATTGTTCCGATATGCTTGGTGTCCCTGGTCGATTTATCATTCATGGTGTTTTTGGGAGTTTGATTATACATCTTGGATATAGCTGTTATAGGTGCTTGTATCAATCATATGACACCTTGTAGTTTTTTGAATTATATTACTGTGTTACTTCCACGATCACTGTCTTGTTATATTGGTGCGAGTTTTGCAGTGAATCCTCCGAAACATTTCTAATCCCTCGGGATTCGCGTGAAAAATTTGTGTTCGTTAAGGTCGAAAAATTCTACTTCCCAGTCGATTTTGTGATATTGGATTTTGTTGCGGACCCCCGTGTTCCTTTGATTTTAGGAAGGCCATTTTTGAGCACAGCTCATGCCTTGATTGATGTTTATGAGGGGGAGATCATTTTAAGACATGATGATCAATCTTTGATCCTAAAGTGTGGTGATACTCCCACAATTTCTTATGATAATTTTGAATCTGTGAAACGAATTGACCTTATTGATGCAACTTGTGCGGAGTATGCTCCAAAAGTCTTAGACTTTACTGAGAGTGGTGATTCCACTTCTATCATTTCAGATCCTCCATCTTTCACTCCTTTTGAAGGAAGTGAGATGCTTCTTGAGGAAGAAATAGAAGAGTTTTTAAAACATGATGAATATTTAGACATGGATTTAAATGATGAATTTAGTGATGAGGAGGGTGATGTAACTTACTTGGAAAAATTGCTTGAAGTTTTAAATGATGATCCTTTTTCACCAATTACTCCTCTTGAGTTCAAAAAGGAAGATAAAAATGTTGAATCTTTAGAAAGAAAGACTAAGGAGGATTTTAAAACAAAAGATGAACCTAAGTCCAAAAAAGAGTTACAAGTTGTTCATCCCGACATTGAAATACTTAACCATTTTGAGACTACTTCTTATGTCGGGAGTGATTATGTGTTTTATGAGGATTTTAACCTCGTGGATATGTTATTCTCCATGAACATTTGGGGAGAGGTATTTGACCCGGGGATAACATTTCATGAGAAACCTTTTGAAAAGGATGCTTTTAAGGATAAGAGTTCAAAAGAGTTAGCACCATCTAAATCTCTTTTGACTCTTGATGTTTTTGACCCACTCCACCCACCCTTATTAGAATTCTGTTACCAAAGCTTTGTCCGGGTTCACATTTTCTCTCTTGAAACTCTTTTCTAAAAAGTTTTTTGAACCCGGGATCAAAAATGCTACGGTATATCTTTCATACCTAGTTTGGGGAGGTTTCCACCTCTTGGAATTTCTTCATTCCTACTATTATCCACCATGATAACCTAGTTTGGGGAAATGAGTCAAGCTAGGGGACTCTTTAATAAACAAGCGCTTCGTGGGAGGCACCCCGCCCCCCCCCCCCCCCCCCCCCCCCCCCCCCCCCCCCCCCCCCCCCCCCCCCCCCCCCCCCCCCCCCCCCCCCCCCCCCCCCCCCCACCCCCCCTCCCCCCCCCCCATATTATCCTTTTTATTTACTTTTTATTTTCATCTTGCTTACCCGAAGGGAACCAACCAATTCGGTGAGTATTTGCTTGTACTCGTTGTAGTGACATAAAACTAAAAGCCATTTTCGTTTTTATGTGGTTTATGAGCTTAAATATGTAAATGATGAGAGGTGGATTGTTCTCTTTCGTTCTTGTTGGTGGTTTGTTGTTTGTTTTTGTATTGGTTTTCCGGATTTTGGGGGAATTCATGGTTCTATATTGTGTGATGTTACGAATGCTTATGCCCACAATTTCCATTGATGGTCTCCACTCTTCTCTTTCATTAAGAGTGGGAAATCTTTTATCCTTGTTTTATCGATACTAACGATCTATTCTTTTGGCAATGTCCTTAGAATTTTTGTGAGATTCCTTTTGAACATCTTTTTTTTTAAACTCTTGGAGACCATAAGTTCATTTTAGTTTGGGGGAAAAGGATATCCTTACGTGATTTTGATTGAATTGCACTTCACGCAACCTTGGTTTGAACCTTTTGAATTACTTTTTGTGAAAAAAGTTGGAAATTTTAAAATTTTTGCTTGCAATAGAAGCTTATGTTTTGGGAATAAAGAAAAAAACACCTACTTTTTGGGTAGATCCGTTTGTGTGAGAATATAGAGTTAATTTTGATTGAGCACGGTAATATAAAAATGCCCTAGCTAGTTCTTTAACCTTACCTTTTGTTGGGAGGTAAGCTTCACAAATCCTATTGCATTTGTTTTTTAAAATGTGAAGAACAAGAGATGATGTAGTTAAAAATATTAACGTGTAATTGCTTAAGCAAGGTTTGTTGTTTGGAAAAAACTAAAGCTTATATGAATGATTTGCTGTCGTTTACTACTACTGCTCTTAACCATACCTAATCGATACTGTGCTCTTTAATTTAAACTAAGTCAACCAATTGTCTTAGAAAATGTTCTTTCATTTTGGGATAATAATTCATTTATTATGTAAGTAAGATTTTTGTTTTAATTATTTATAAGTTGATTTTTCTAAAGTGAAGATTTTTTGATTCATAATGAATATATTTATAAAAAGAGGTACAAAATGATGCCATTTCTAATGCTAAAATGCATCTATTTTC
This sequence comes from Tanacetum coccineum, assembly GCA_026074375.1. Taxonomy (NCBI): domain Eukaryota; kingdom Viridiplantae; phylum Streptophyta; class Magnoliopsida; order Asterales; family Asteraceae; genus Tanacetum; species Tanacetum coccineum. The sequence goes on along the minus strand of BQNB010097073.1, from coordinate 19,083 downwards.
GTGCCAATTGAAGCATTCAGCAAAAATAGAATAATATAAAGCTATATATAGTTTTTTTAAGGCTGGTGTATCCATGTGAGGAGTGAGACCCGGATGGGTCGCAACTAAAAGATTAAGGACTATGTACGTGGAATCTGTTCGGTATGCTATTCAACAATAGGAGCGCGGCGGCCTAGGTGGTGATTGCCTAATATGGGACTTTGGTTTTTCTTGGCTTTTAGTATTGAAATAAGGTAGTTGTCGCGATAACCTACAAACGTATGCAGCAGGTTAGTAGGGGTGTCGAACTAAGAACACCGGTATTGGTTATGCGATATATCCTATTTGGAGAGAAGCCTAAGTAGGGTTAACTACGAATCAACAATTCCTGTTGAAAAAAAATAAATATTATATTTATAGTATAACTGAATAATAAAATAGATTGGTTAAATTTCATTTTCTAAAAATCAAGTTATAAGTTTTGTTTTCCTAAATTCTTTTAGCTTTGAGTTGAGGGGTTTTTCTATGTTAATTTACATTTAAGCTCGGAAAGGCTCAAGTGTAAGAGTTTAGATGGATTTCAACTATAAGATAAATTGATCTCTATGGTTGAGTGAAAAGATGGTGCACACTATCTTAATCATTTATTTATTCTTAGAGGTGAAAAAAGGTTCACAGTTTGTAAGTATAAGAGCTTTACCATTTGAACTTATATTGACAATATGATCTTTGTTTATTTTAGCTTGTTTTGTCTAGTGAAAATCAGAAGACGAGTTTTCCTCTTTTGTGGCTCTATTTAATCGGGAGTTAGCCTATTTCAATGAGCTTCTAAAAGGTTGCAAAAATTGCAATGAATTGCCATTATATGTGTTTCAATCGAGAAAAAATGTGATGAAAAAGCTTAGATGTTTAAAAAGGTGATATTAAAGGTGAATACAAGGGCAATTTTGGAAACTTTGTAGTTTACAAAGTGTACACTTAATATAAAATTGCTGTGAGGTCACAGGCAATCTTTTTAGTTTGGGGGAATTTGTGTATTAAGTGTTTTAAATTGGTATATAATAAATACCAGGATTTCACATTAAAAAGCCAGAAAGAAAATATTGCCAAAAGATAGAAATATGTGTGCTTTTGTGTCTTCAATTTGCAGGGGAATGGATATTTAAGTCCAAAAAAGAGTCAATATCCCAAGAGTCAGGAGTACGGATAGCAAATCAGTCAGAATATCAAACGAATCAAAGTAGCTGAAACAAATGAGAATCAAGTCATGAGGTGTCCTTACCAAAAGGACGGAATATCTGTACCTTAACAAACACGCAATGGAGAGAAAGAACACAAAGATAAGAGATCAATCCCTCTTCACCGAATCTACAAGAATCCCTGATTATATATCATTATATATCTTATTTTATATGTTCATTGCAAAATCTTACTACTTATAGCACTTAATGAAACCTAATTAGGGTTTTCTAAATTTCCAGAATCTGTGAACTTTTTAAGAGTTGGTTTCCAATTTTATAGACCCATTAAATGACCTCCTAAAATTCTACCATGTATAAATACCCCTTTAACCATCATTAATAAAACTGATCCAGAAAATGACATGTTGGTACTTTTGAAAAGTTTACGTGTAAAAACCCTACTTAGACAACTCAAAAAATTCTGAAAAAATCATGGAGGTAGCTAATATCATGAAGAGTAACCAGTTCGAATTTTAGAGGCTAACTCCTTACGGTTTAAGAATAAAAAATCAAATACTACTACTGAATTTTTCGGACAGAAATTCCAGATTCGACACTTAATCTTATAAAAATTAAAAATCGACCTTCCCAACCTCCAATTGACATGAGCCCGACTTTTCCAGAAACTAGACTCTTTGAATTTAATTTTAGGCTCAAGAATCATGTCATAACTCATTTTTATCACTAAGTTATACCCCGATCAACACGACCCAAAATTCTGGACAGAAACATAAAGACATATAAACCCTAATTCTTACCAATCCTCTTCTTAAAAACATGTCCTAGGGTTTCTAATCTTGTAGGTTTTCATTAAAACATCATTAATGATTATCTAGGGTTTCATAACATGATTTTAACAAAAAATTTACTAGATTATTACACATGTTTTCCTTTTACAATTCTATGATTTTATGTAAAAACTTATGTATAATCATGGTAACATAAGGAATGAATCAAAAGAACATGGAATACCTATGGAATCAAGATAGAGGGGATCACAAGAACATGAATTCCAAAGAACTAAAGCCAAGAATCACACCAAAAATACCAAGGCTTGAAAAACACAACCGGAATCACCAATTACTACACCACCTTCTTCTTCTTGTAAATTCTATGGATGAACACAAGTTTCAGAGTAAAATTTTCGAGAGCGAATGGTGATGGAAAGGGATAGAGCCGGCCTAAGATGAGAGAAAAGAGGGAGACAAAAATTTCCTTTTCTTTTAGGAGATTACACAATATTTTCTCTAACCCTTTTACACTTAATACTTAAAATAGGTTTTGTAAAAAAAATAAAAATATATCATACTAAATAAAAGGGGGCCGGCTATATATCCTTAAAATACCTTATGTTATGAATTTATAATGTACAAACAATTATAACCTAAGGTTTTAATGTTAAAGACTTATTATTTAAACTTAGGTTATATTCAAAATGGTGAAATAAAAATATAAACCAAATTTTTGGGTTTTACAATCAAAGTTTTTAGATCTTAAAGTTTTCATATAGCTTATTTAGATTTTAAATGAAGTTTTAGCTTATAGCTTATTTATCCTAATCTCTTGTTTTTTTGTCTTATCTCTTATTCCATCCTTCCATCACCTAAGGCCGGAGCTTAAGCGTCTTATAAGGTTGATTGATAGATAAAGTTTTGATCTTTATGGTTTTTATGGAAGTAATTAGTAGATAAAGTTGACACCTTTATTTGGTAATTAGTGAAGTAGAATCTTTAAAGTGTTTGTTTATTAAGTTTGTAAGATCGGGTGGTTTTATATCATTTCGGTTCATCATTCGGTTATTTCCTCTTTCCCTTTTTAATACTAGTAGTTTAGGATTATTTAACTTAATGTTTATGTTTGATATTATTGTTGCTAGCTTATGATTAGTAAGTAGTTTATTAGTGCTTGCTAAGTGATTAGTGGATTGGAAATTAAGTGTAGATTGTAAAAAGGTTTGTTAATTAATAATTCTCGATTATTTAGATTTGTATTTTGAATGTTTTGAAGGGCAAAATCCGGAAAAATAGTCAAACGACATATCTAGTAATTAATATCTCTTTAAGAGATTTTTGTCAATATAAGCCAACGTTGTGCGATAATTATCTTTCTAAGGAAATTAATTCGTTAAGTAAAACCTTAATTCACACTTGAGGAACTTTCCACGTTACTTAGCAAGCATATCTTTTTATATAGTTCTTTTCATTTAATTGCTTTGCTTATTTGTTAATTAGTTTAATCTAGTTTAGTATTATTTAATTTTTAGTTTAAAACCAAAACCAAAATATTTGTTATTCAAGCATCAAATGAAACATTCTTGTGAATTTCAAATTCATCTCTCGTTGGGACACGACATCCGGAGGATAAACTATTACTTTTCAAAAAGTAATTTTCATCCGACGTGATTACTATATTATATTACTCGACTAGTCGTTTATCGACGAATCAGTTTTTGGCGCCGCTGCCAGAGAGAGGTGTACGATCTATACGTGGTATTTGATGTTAGTGCCTTGAAGATCCTTTTTTCGGAAAGTTTATTTTTGTACTTATTAAAAATATAAAAATCCAAAAATATTTTTCTTCTTATTTTATTTTTATTTTTCCTTTTCTTTATAAATATTAAAAATACCAAAAATATTTTTATTTTTATTTGTATTTTTATTATCTTTATAAAAATCTAAAAAAAATTCTCCTTTATCCTCTTATTTCATTTAATTCTTATCTTCTTTAACCTCTTATCCGTTTAATTCTTTATCCGCTATGTCTATCCGGGAGCTTCAAGAGCAAGTTGATGCACTTGCTCAAGCGGTGAAGCAATATTGTTCTAATCGTAGTTGCTCATGTTGCCAGGGTCCTCATAATGGTGAAAATTGTCCTAATTTCTTTAACCAGCCCCCGCAACATCGAATGGAGACATACTCGTGTGAGTATTGTGGAGGAATACTTCACCCGGGCTTTGATTGCCATGCAGGGAACACACTTGTTTGTGATCAGGGTCCCTGTTACAATCAAGACTTTGGTTTTAACCAACCTTCATTCTATTCTCCGAGTCAGCCACAGCAGTTCAATTGTTGTGAGTTTTGTGGAGGTCCACATTATAGTAATGATTGCCAAGCAAGGAACATGCCCATCTATGATCACGGTCCTTGTTACAATCAAAACTTTAGTGATGACCAAACTCCATTTTATTCTTAATATCAACAACAGCAGTTCGACTGTTGCGAGGTCTGTGAAGGTCCCCATTATAGCTATGATTGTCAAACCAGGAACCAGTTTGTCTATGAGCCTAATCCTGGTAACAATTATGACTTTCCTTGTTTTGACCAACCTCCACAATACCATATTGACCAGTCACCCCCTCAGGATTTGGTTTTTGATAGTCTTATGCATACATGCAGAGAAAATAACAATATTTTGGAGGAAATGCTTAGAACTCAAATGCCTAATTCCCCTGTTGTTCTAAAAGAAACTGAGGGGAGTGACGATTATACAGAGGTGACTTATGACAAGGAGCAATGTTTAAGTGATCATTATACCGATCCTACCACACCTCCTGCATACACACCATCCAAACCTTTCTTAGCTACCATGGAGCCTACAAACACCCTCTTAATGGGGGATGAGGTTATTAGCACTATTCCCATAAAGGAAATTAACGAATTCATAAAGTCTAGTGTTGATGATCTTGTCCCAATCCCAAGGGAGTCTGAGGTGACATATGATAGTAATTTGGAGTGTGATATGCCTGCTACTGCTCCTTTACCCCCACTGATGTTAGGGAAGAAGATTTTGATATCAATTCGCCTTTAGGGGAATATGTAGTCAAAATTTTGATGGAAAACATAGATGTAGCTGGCTTGTCTAGGCATTTGGTTAAGTGTCTTTTTAATCATTTAATCAAAAATCCGAGTTTAACCAAAGGAATGTCTGATGAGCCTTTAGGTGATGATTCAAAACCTATATCTTATGATGTGACTTTCTCAAACCATCTCTTCGACTTTAATGATGATTTTACCTTATGTAATGATAATCCGCTTTTTGATGAGGAGTTTGAGGACATTAGTGGTATGGACCCACCTGAGTTGACTCTAGTTATTGATGAGTCCACTTTGCTAGTCACACTACCCTTACCGTGTACTGATGTTTTGGGAGATGCTATTATAGATATGGACTTACTTTTAAGACATCATTTAGACACCCTCTCAATGGGTGATAGGGAAATTGACTTCAATCCTAGTAGGGACATATAAGAACTAGAACGTTTACTAGTCGATAACCCTGTCCCAGTCCCAAGAGTGTTTGATGTACCTTTAGGTAATTCTGATTCGATGTCTAGATCAATTGAGAATAGTGACCTTTTTTTGAAGGAGCTCACCGCTGAGATCGGCCTAGACGATTCAATTCCAACTAACATTGATGATAGGTATTACGATTCTGAAGGTGACATTCTATATTTTGAACAAATGCTTAATGAAGATTCATCTTCCGATGTATCTCTAGCATTGTTACCTACAGAGTCCTCCTTACTAGTTCCACCACTTCCCAATCCTAAGCAGATTTGCTGAAGGGAAGTGGAATGATTTGATCCATTCTTCTCCCTGATATAATCGGGTGGGAAGATAGGGTGATAGAGACCCATTCTTTAGATTTTCATAATATGCCATCACCCCGTCCTGCTGCGTACTCACCTAAGGAGGTGATGTATCGCTATTACCATCCTCACCTCACATCGGGTGATGGATTTGACCATGAACTTCGAAGTAAATGACACTAGAGTCAAGCTAGAGACTCGAATAAAAACAAGCGCTTCTCGGGAGGCAACCCGTGTTATCTATCTATTTTTTTTTATTTTTTTAATTTTTATTTTGAATAAGTGGGATGTATTTTTAGCCTAAGTGTGGGGGAGTGCTTCTCTCCATGTTGTGTTTCGTGGTTATCTATTTTTGCTTGCAATTCCCTTTGATCTTGAAGAACCAGTTGTTGTAGGGAATCAATCTAATGGTAGTGTAGGTACAAAAGCATGTGATAATGCAGGTAAAGCTAGAGTGGAGGCAGTACCTGGCAAAGATTACATACTACTACCATTATGGACTCAAGATCCTCTATTCTCTTCTAGTCCAAAGGATTCTCCTGATGCTGGATTCAAACCATCAGAGGAGGAGGAAAAGAAGGATGTTGAACATCCAGAGAATGAAGATAGTGAGGTGCTAAATATAGAGGAACCAAGAGTTAATCAAGAGAAGGATGAAGATGTTAACAGTACTAACAATATTAATAATGTTAGTTTAACTATTAATACTGCTAGTATAGAAGTTAATGATGTTGATGAGAATACAGTCTATGGATGTGTTCATGATCCAAATATGCCTAATTTGGAAGAGATTGTCTATTCAGATGATGATGAAGATGTTGGTGCAGAGGCTGACATGACTAATTTGGATACACATATCCATGTTAGTCCTATTCCAACTACCATAATTCACAAGGATCATCTAGTTGAACAAATCATTGGAGATAACCAGAAGGATGACAAAGCGTGTGACTGACCATGGTATGTTTAGTTTAGTGCAACAGAGAATCAACCACAAAGACTTACAGAATTGTCTGTTTGCTTGTTTTCTATCACATATAGAACCCAAGAAGGTAATCCAAGCATTAACAGATCCAAGATGGATTGAAGCAATGCAGGATGAGCTTCTACAGTTCAAATTGCAGCAAGTTTGGACATCGGTGGATTTACCATATGGCAAGAGGGCTATTAGAACAAAATGGATCTACAGAAACAAGAAAGATGAGAGAGGTATTGTGGTTAGAAACAAGGCAAGGCTGGTTGCACAGAGTTACACTCAAGAAGTGGGAATAGATTATGATGAAGTTTTTGCTCCAGTTGCTAGGATTAAAGTAATTAGGCTGTTCTTAGCCTATGCCTCATTCAAAGACTTTGTTGTGTACCAGATGGATGTGAAGAGTGCATTTTTGTATGGCATGATTGAAGAGGAAGTTTATGTCTATCAACCTCTAGGGTTTGAAGATCCAGAGTTCCCTGACAGAGTTGATAAGGTAGAAAAGGAATTATATGGTCTACATCAAGCTCCTAGAGCTTGGTATGAGACTTTATCTACCTATTTATTGGACAATGGATTTCAGAGAGGTCAGATAGATAAGACCTTGTTCATTAAAAGAGTCAAAGGTGATATTCTACTAGTTCAAGTATATGTTGATGATATCATTTTTAGGTCTACAAGGAAGGAGATGTATACTGAGTTTGAGAAGATGATGCATAAGAAGTTCCAGATGAGTTCTATGGGAGAGCTCACATTCTTCTTAGGACTACAAGTGACACAAAAATATGATGGGAATTTCATCAGTCAAGACAAGTATGTAGATGAAATTTTAAAGAAGTTTGGTTTTTCAAAAGTGAAGACAGCAAGTACACCTATGGAGACTTCAAAACCTTTGATGAAGGATGAAAATGCTGAAGATGCTGATGTTCACTTATATAGATCAATGATTGGCTCATTGATGTATTTAACATCTTCAAGGCCTGATATTATGTTTGCTGTATGTGCATGTGCAAGATTCCAAGTCACACTTCATGCTGTGAAAAGAATCTTTAGATACTTGAAAGGTCAACCTAAATTGGGCCTTTGGTATCCTAAGGACTCACAATTTGACCTAGAAGCTTACACTAATAGTGACTATGCTGGTGCAAGTTTAGACAGGAAATCCACAACAGGAGGTTGTCAATTTCTTGGAAGTAGATTGATTTCATGGCAATGCAGGAAGCAAACCATAGTTGCCAACTCTACTACTGAAGCAGAGTATGTAGCTGCATCTAGTTGCTGTGGACAGGTGTTATGGATCCAAAATCAATTGCTTGATTATGGATACAACTTTATGAATACCAATATTTTCATTGACAATGAGAGTACTATTTGCATTGTGAAGAATCCAGTATTTCACTCAAAAACTTAGCACATTAAGATCAGACACCACTTTATCAGAGATTCCAATGAGAAGAAGCTTATTCAGATGATCAAGATTCATACATATCAGAATGTTGTAGATTTGCTCACAAAAGCATTTGATGTTAGCAGATTTCAATATCTGATTGCAAGTATTGAAATGCTCAACCTCTGAAGTGTTGTTTGGATAGATTGATGATTGGAATGGGTTGGAAATACTATATGGATGAAATTGAGGTTTATATTGGTAACTCAAAAAGTTAGTGCTGCCAGGCAAAAAGTTAATACTGCTGGGCATTACTTAGTGTTAGGATTAATGTTTTCTTAACTTAGTACCGACAGTACAAATAGTTAGTACTGACAGTTATACTTTGTACCGACAGTACAAAGTAGTAAGTACTGTTAGTTAGTTAGTACCGTTAGTAGAAAGTTAGTTAGTACCGTTGAGAAGATATTTAAAAGATATTTATGAGATATTTGTCAAAAAGATATGTAAGCCTATTAGGGTTATCCTTAGTCTATAAAAGGATAACTGTTGGCATATTTAGAAAAAAGACGAAGACAGAAGATTACAGACGAATACACAAGCTTAGCAAATCATATACAACATAGTTAGCAATCTGTAATCTTCAAGAACACATTAATAAAGTTGTTATTCAGTTGTTCATTGTTCTTCTTAGTACCTGTGTTAAGATTCCGCATTAACACATAGTATTCATAGTCATTGTTTCTACATAGTCATTTGTATTTATACATCTTGGCTATCATCCTTTATAGGCTGCAAAGATCCATTCAGTTTATCAGGACCAACAAGTGGTATCAGAGCTTTGAGAAACTCTGAACAAGAAGAACAGTTAAAAACCAGTTATTCATCTCCAACCAACAAAACTAAACATGTCTGAAACACAAGATGATAATCCACACCCAACCTCCACCAGCTACACAACAAACTCCTCATACAGTCTCAACCATCAAGCTGCCTATTCTCAAAAAGGGAGAATATGATATATGGGCTATGAAGCTGGAACACTATTTGGCTCATACAGACTATCCAATTTGGGAGGTTATCCAAAATGGGAATGGTCCTGTGTCAGTCACAACTGATACATCAGGACAACTTAAAATTTTGCCTCCTAAAACAGCAGAAGAAATAGTGTCTGAGAAAGAGAAAGAAAAAGCCTAGGACCACCTTGCTAATGGCAACCAGAAGTCATCTCTAGGCAAATTCCATAAGATGACTGATGCAAAAGAAATGTGGAATGCCATCAAATCCAGATTTGGTGGAAATGATGAATCCAAAAAGATGCAGAAGTACATCTTGAAGCAACAGTTTGAAGGATTCACTGTATCTAACACAGATGGGATTCACAAAGGCTATGAGAGATTCCAAGGTCTTCTTAGTCAGTTAGAGATTCATGGAGCAGGTGTATCTACTGAAGATGCAAATCAGAAATTTCTAAGATCTCTACCTTCTGCTTGGCTACAAGTTTCCTTAATTATGAGGAACAAACCAGGAATGGACAGTCTCAGTTTTGATGACTTGTACAACAATCTAAGAGTCTTTGAAAATGATGTAAAAGGCTCTACTGCATCATCTTCCAACTTGCAAAATGTAGCATTTGTTTCTGAAAACACCAGCAGTACTAATGATGTTAGTACCGCTTATGGTGTTTCCAATACTTCTGGTCATAATTCAAAGCATGAACAAACATCATCATATTCCTTGCTTGCAAGTCAATCAAGTTGTCCTCAACTGGATCATGAGGACTTAGACCAGGTTGATGAATATGACCTTGAAGAAATGGACTTAAAATGGCAAGTGGCAATGATCTCCATGAGAATAAAGAAGTTCTACAAGAAGACTGGTAGAAAGCTTCTGTTGATGCAAAAGAACCTGTTGGTTTTGATAAAACCAAAGTGGATGTCTACAAACTGCCAACAAAACAAAGGCATTTGCAAGGAATGTGTGAACAAGGAAGATAAAAGGAGGAGGGATGGATGGAATTTCTGGAAATAAAGATGGATCAGAACTGGAAAGATAGATGAGTCTAAAGCATTGGTGACTGTTGATGGAGAATGTGATTGACTGGGACAAACTCTTCAGAGTAATGAAAATTTTTGCTTTCATGGCTTAGCAACAAGGTCAGATCAGCACACAGGTATGTTCAAATGATTGTAAGAGTCTTATGCTAACCTTAAAAGGACTTATGATGTCCTCGAGAGCAACTTAGTGATGGCTTAGCGTAGATTATAAAGGCTTATACTCTAGGTCTTAGGAAAGTTGAAAAGCACAGTTAGTTGCCCATCAACAAGGTCAGCTTTGGTATGAACAAAAAATAAAATTATGAAATAGATTTAGGAGATTAAAAACCAGATGTTCTAACATACATAAGGAAATGTTGGCTAAGCTCAAAAGAAAAAAGGATGATTGGAAGTAGAGTAGACAAATGAAATTCATTCTCAAAAAATCTTGGTAAAATTGTAAATTATCAAATGAGTGCCAGTGATAAATTTGGGCTAGGGTATGGTGATTACAGATATAGTGGGATTTTGAGTTATGAAAATGAAGTTTCGCAAAGTGTCTTTAACTGCAATAAAAGTGATTCTGAAAATCCAACTTTGCATAAAAGGCTTGGTAAAACATGTGAAATGCAAGCAGTACCCCCACCCATGACAGGGAATTATTTGCCCTCTGGACCTGATATTGAAATAGATGACTCACAAATTTTATATGGTCCAAGAAATTCTCAACCAAGTGAATCTGATCTCAAACAATGAACTTGATACCTGTGACTCTAACACTAGTACAGGGGGGGGGGGGGGAAAACAGAACCTTCTGAATTAGTGTCTGAACCAGTTGTCAATGAATCATATATAGAAGTTCAACCTAAGGTTTGGTCTGATGCTCCTATCATTGAGGAGTATGAATCAGATGGTGATAATGAGTATGTGTCTGTACAAACAAAAGGACCTTCACCTAGTTTTGCTAACAAGCAAGTAAAAACTCCTAGGGAAAATGTTAAGAATCAGTCTACACATAGTCAAAAACCTAAGGTTAACAACAAAGAGTTGGGGCATCGGTTTACTGAAAGAGCATGTTTTGTCTGTGGTAGTTTTAGTCATTTAATAAGAGATTGTGATTATCATGTAAAATTGGCTAAACAAGTTGAACTAAACAAACAAAATATGTCTAAGGGTAATGGAAGAGGGGAGAGGAAACCAACATGGAACAATGTTCAAAGGGTAAACAAACAAAATCAATTTGTTCCCTTAGCAGTACAAACAAGAACTGGAATTAATCCAGTTAATACTGCTAAAGCTAGCAGTACTAACAATTTTAGTACTGCTAGACAAAAAGTTAACAAACAGACAGTACTAACTAGCACTGCTCTGAAAGTTAATACTGTTAAGCCCATTGTGAATGATGTTAGACCAGCAAATGTTTTTCACAAAACTCATTCACCATCATCAAGGCCTTTTAAAAGAACAACAGTACTAAGACCAAATTTTTCAAAACAAAAAGTTTATACTGCAAAGGTAAAAGAAGTTAGTACTGTTGGGGGAAAATGGGACACTGCTGTTAAGTCCTCAGCAGGTTGTAAATGGAGAACACAAGGAAACTTCAATAATATTCTCTCCAAATACAATGGTGGATCTAGTTTTAGAAATTGTTCAACTTTCAAAGATCCACTAGGCAGACTCAAGCCCAAACAGGCTTGGGTCCCTAAGAGAGTCTAATCTCTTTCTTTTAAATGTGCAGGATAATCCACATAGAACTCTAAAGAATAAAGGAATTATTGATAGTGGATGTTCCAGGCACATGACAGGGAACAAGGCTTACCTTGCTGACTTTCAAGACTTTAATGGTGGCCCTGTTGCCTTTGGAGGTAGTAAAGGCTATATTACTGGTAAAGGGAAAATAAAAACTGGTAAGTTAGATTTTGAGGATGTAAGCTTTGTGAAAGAACTTCAGCATTTCAATCTCTTTTCTGTGTCACAAATGTGTGACAAAAAAGAACAGGTTTTCTGTTTACTGACTCTGACTGTCTTGTTTGTCTCCTGATTTAAGTTACCTGGTGAATTCAAATATTACTTAAAGTCCCCAGACAAAACAATATGTACAGTTTCAATTTAGAGAACATTATTCCTTTAGGAGGTTTGGCTTGTTTAATTGCAAAGGCTACAACTGATGAATCTAACTTATGGCATAGGAGGTTGGGTCATGTAAATTTCAAAAACCTAAAACGATTTGGAAGGGAAACCTTGTCAGTGGATTTATCTACAAAGCTTTTTCTAAATGACCACCCACTTGTGGTTGCTTGGCAGAAGGGAAAGGCAACACAAAAGGTTCTTGTAAGGCCAAGTTAGTTAGCTTATTAGCCTACCTCCTACAACTATTCATATGGATTGTTTAGACCTACATCTGTCAGGAGCCTAAAACCATAAGTCCTATTGTTTGGTTATACTAATGATTTTAAGCAGATTTAGTTGGACATTTTCTTAAGAACTAAGGATGAAACAAGTGCTATCCTTAAGGACTTTTTAGACAAATAGAGAACCAATTGAATCAAAAGGTTAAACTATTAGATGTAGATAAATGAACAGAATTTAAAAATAGGGATATTATTGAATTTCTGTGGGTTATAAAGGGATCAGAGGAATACAGCCAATGCCAGAACTCTCAACAAATGGTGTTGCTGAGAGAAAGAACAGACCTTTTTGAGGCAGTATGGACCATGCTTGCGTTTCATTTTTACCTAACACTTTTTGGGCTGAAGCAGTTAGTACTGCTTGTTATGTTCTAAACAGGGTATTTGTGACCAAGCTCATATATGTCACCTTATGAATTTTAACTGGTAAGACACCAATTAAAGTTTTATAAGACCTTTTGGTTGCCATGTGACCATCTTTGAAACATAGACCACTTGGGACAAGTTTGCTGGAAAAATCTGAGAGGGACTTTTTGGTTATGGTATTTCTACAAGCAAGGCTTTTAGTGTATACAAAATTTAGAAAACCAAAGAGGTTGAAGAAAACCTGCACATAAACTTCTTAGAGAACAAACCCAATGTTGCAGGGAAAGGACCATCTTGGCTTTTTGACCTTGATTATTTGACTGATTCTATGAACTATCATTCTGTTAGATCAGAGAATCAAGCTAACATTCATGCAGGTCAACAAGAATCTAACCAAAATACAGGTACAAAAGACAAGATTGATGCAGGGATTATGAAAAAAAGAAGATGAATCTCGCTCAAGCTGCTTTGAACATGCAATATGGCATGCTATTCTTCAACTACCCATTTGCTTCAAAAATCAGATAAGCTAGATTATAAGTAGGAGGTCTAAGAGGAAGAACAAGTCTTTCTGGATGATCTTGCAAGACTTCAAAGGCAAGAAAAGGAAGCTAATGAGGAAGCTGAAGCTCTCAGGAAGAATCTTGAACAAGAAACTGAGAACTTGGTTACTCAGGCAGGAGCTGCTAAGTCTAGCAGTACTAACATTTTTAGTACTGTTAGCACAACAGCTAAAGCTAGCGGTACTAACCTTGTTAATACTGTTAGCATACCAGTTAGTACTGCCAGTGCAAATGAGGGACTATCTATTTCTGACACAACCAATTCCCAAGAAGATGACTCTGAAATAACACACCACTAAGGTTATTCATGAAAGATTCTACTGATGTTTCCTTTACACTTCATCTTATTGATGAGGCTGACAGAGCTGACTTAACAAACTTTGGGGAAAACAGTTGGTAATGTTTGGTTCCTATTCCCACATCAAGAATAAATCCCTCTCATCCTTCAACACTTATTTAGGAGATCCCAACATCTAGCAGGTACAAACAAGAAGCAAGTAAATAAAAAGTTCTAATAGATATCTTTTGTTGTTATGTTCAAAAGCAAAGGAGAAACAATCATAAGACTTTCTCTTGTTTATTTGCTTGTTTTCTATCTCAACATGACCCAAGATTATTTCAGAAGCTCTTGGTTTTTAAGATGAAAGTCTGGTTGATGCTATGCAAGAGAATTGTTGAAGTTTGAGATTCAAAAGGTTTGGATCCTAGTAGGATTTGCCTTATGGGGAAAAAGGTATCGGTACAAAGTGGGTGTACCGAAATAAGAAGGATGAAAGAGGAGTGGTTGTCAGAACAAAGCTAGATGAGTTGCTCAGGGAGCAGGCAAGAGGAAAGGAATAGACTATGATGTTTTTGCTCCTGTGGCTAGGCTTGAAGCCATAAGGATCTTTTTAGCATTTGCCTCGTATATGGGCTTTATAGTCTATCAGATGGATGTGAAAAGTGCCTTTCTCTATGGCAAGATTGATGAAGAGGTATATGTGTCTCAACCACCAGGTTTCCTAGATCCTAAGTATCCTGAGAAAGTCTACAAAGTGGTTAAAGCTCTGTATGGGTTACATCAAGCTCCCAGAGCATGGTATGCTACTTTATCCACTTTCTTGTTGAAGAATGGATACAGAAGAGGGACAATTGACAAAACTCTCTTCCTAAAGAAGGACAAACATGATATCATTTTAGTTCAAGTCTATGTGGATGATATCATCTTTGGGTCTACAAAGAAGTCTTGGTGTGATGAGTTTGAGGCATTGATGAAGAGTAGATTTCAGATGAGTTCAATGGGAGAGCTCACTTTCTTCCTTGGCCTTCAAGTCAAACAGAAACCAGATGGTATATTTATTAGCCAGGATAAGTATGTTGCTGAAATCCTGAAGAAGTTTGACTTTGCAAGTGTTAAGACTGCCAGTACACCAATTGAGACTCAGAAGCCATTAGTCAAAGATGAGGAAGCCAGTGATGTTGATGTCCATCTCTATAGGTCAATGATTGGCTCCTTAATGTATGTGACTGCTTCTAGGCCTGACATTATGTTTGCAGTCTGTGCTTGTTCTAGGTTTCAAGTCACTCCAAAGACTTCTCACTTAAGTGCTGTCAAAAGAATTTTTAGGTACCTAAAGGGTAAACCCAAACTGGGCCTTTGGTATCCTAGAGAGTCTTCATTTGACTTGGAATCCTACTCAGATAGTGATTATGCTGGAGCAAATCTTGACAGGAAATCCACAACAGGAGGTTGTCAATTTCTTGGCAGAAGACTCATTACTTGGCAATGCAAAAAGCAAACCATTGTGGCCACTTCAACAACAGAAGCTGAATATGTTGCAGCTGCAAGCTGCTGTGGCCAAGTGTTATGGATTCAAAATCAAATGTTAGACTATGGGTTCAACTTCATGAACACAAAGATCTACATTGATAATGAAAGCACCATTTGCATTGTAGTATATCATTCGAAGACAAAGCATATTGCTATTAGGCACCACTTCATACGAGATGCTTATGAGAAGAAACTCATACAGGTGCTTAAGATCCACACTAATGACAATGTAGCTGATCTACTAACCAAGGCATTTGATGTTAGCCGATTTCAGTTCTTGGTTGTTTCAATTGGGATGATAAATCCATAGCTACATTGGTTAAAGGGAGACAAATTGAATGGGTTTTCTGTGGATGAAAGAGGTAAAACACTCTATGGCAAATCAAACTTGTTCCAAGAAACCTCTAAAATACTTTATGCTCCACCTTACTACCCATCAAGATTCAACCACCATCATGCAAGCATAGCTAACCGTACCAACAAGTGGTCTGTACACTTTCGAGAGTAAGAAGATTGCTCAAGATGTTCGTGCTAGGATTCAGGGTAAGAATTCTCTTGTGAAGCATTTTGAAGACATGAGATTATGTAGACCATCCAAAGAGTATTTTCAGGTAAAATTGGTTAGTATGTGTTGATGGTGAGGGGAAGATAGATAAGACACCTGAATAGTGAGTCATGGTTAGATGGCTTTAAGAAGATCAAGAGAGTCACTAAGAAGAGTTACTGATGGTGCTGAAGCATTTCTGATACTTACTTTGTTCCTTCTAAGTTTGGAAAAAGTTAGTACCGACCATGCAAAGTTAGTACCGCTGGGCAAAGTTTGTACCGCTTAAGAGTCGATTGAAGAAAAATACCGCCAAGGGTACAAAGTGTAAATTGGAACGTTTTCTTTAAAATTAGGTCACCAAAACCTATAAGAATCCATCTCAATCACTCTAGAGTCCTGTCCTAAGCACAATATGATCGCATACTTGGAAAAGACTGAAGGGAATGTTGAGTTTCATGAAGTCATTTAAGCAACATGGCTGCTCTTGAGTCCTGTCCTAAGCACAACATGATCGCATATTTGGAAAAGACTGGAAGGGATGATTAGTTTCCATGAAGTCATTGATTTTCTTCAAAGAAGTTATATTTCTCATTGCGCTCACTGTAAGTCCTGTTGGATTCGACCACATTCGTTGAACAGTTGGACGTCTGCTAAGTCCAAAAACCGAATCACAATGTAAGGCACATAACTGCCAAATAAGCTGGCAACAAAAAAAAAAAGTTGTGTCTATCTCGGAAGCACAATTCGAACTGATCTTATTTTTGAAGAGCTGATGGGATAAGACACATTACCAAATCAATCCTATCTTTAATGCTATTCATCTTATGGATATGAAGGATTTAAGTGTTTTAGACATCTAATAAAGGCATTACATGTTTTCCACCCCAAAGGAGGTTTTTATTTCACACAAAAAATCATTGTTTAAGCTCCAAAAGTTACCTCCTGGGATCAAATTCCTACAAAATATTGCCAACTACAAGAACTTTATTATTATCAACTAACAAAATTCTAATTTAGTTCAATTATTTTTTGATGGTAATGAAAAGACATCTAAGGCTAGAAAGAATTTTGTAATGTTATCCTCGTTTTATTTCTATATTTAGATAGGACTATTAGCGTAATATATATGTACCTTTTAGACACTTTCCTGTAAATAGTTTAACTAGTAAAGTTTTTTCTTTTATGGTTAAAAAGGGAAAACATTTCTCAGGCAAAATTACACCTTTGTTTGATAATATGTTGGTCCAACCAACTCAGGAAGAGGGTGCTTCCTCAGAAAGACTATCTGAAACACAACCATCACCCTCTCCTACTCCCACTAGTGAAGCCCCAAATGAGTCACTGCCTGACTCATCTTCTGCTCAACCTAGTGAGGTACCTTTTGAGCAACAACCTGACCCTTCACCAAGTCCTTCACCACAACCTTCACCCACTCCTATTATTCCTGATTCAATACCAGAACATACTGGTGAGAATCTTGGAGATCATTCATCCAATGATCAATCCCTTTCAGGGAAGAGGATGTTAAAAAATCACGCCTCCACAATGTCTATGATCTTTTTAACTCTTTATGATACAGGTTTCAGTTCAAGCCAAAGAAATTACACTCTTGAAGGCTAAGATCTCAAAGCTCAAAAAGAAAGCTAAAGACTGTCTCATTGCAGAAAAGAATCCCCAAGAAGAGCTCCTCAAAGAAGCAACGGATGCACAAAAAGAATGTATCCAAACAAGGGAGGAAGATTGCAAAAGGGGAATCATCAGTTCAAAGAGATCCTATGTTTGATGTAATGCCTGAAGATAACATTGATCACATGGAAGCAGACAATGCTCAAAGTGAAGGGAGGACAAAAGAATTGGTAGATGAAGACAAGGAGTTGGATGAAGATAGACTTAGTACTGATGAAAAAGTTAGTACCGACCTTGAAAAAGTTAGTACCGACTTTGAAAAAATTAGTACTGACAAGCCATTAGTTAGTACTGATGGTTCCAAAGTTAGTACTGATGAACAAATTGAAGGTGCTGATGATCAAGTTGAAGGTACTGAAGAGAATAATGAGGAAAAAGAAGAAATCTTTGAAAGTACTGAAGACCAAAGAGAAGGTACTGAAGACAAAGTTAGTACTGATGAGCAAGTGGAAGGTACTGAAGCTCAATCTAAGGAAGAAAATGCTTCTCAAGCTTCTCAAACATCCACTCTGACACCCACATCTGTGATATTTGGTGATGATGAAACAATAGCTACACTTCTCATCAACATGAGTAAAGCCAAAGCTACTACTAAAGAAAAAGAGAAAGGTGTAGAGTTGAAGGATGTTGAAGAAATTGAAAGACCAAGGCCTACTTCTCAAAGATCACTTCTCACATTAAAACCTCTTCCAAAGATTGATCCTAAAGACAAAGGAAAGAAGAAGATTGAAGAGGAGGATGAATCTGAAAGTGAAGATGATGATATTCCTCAAGCTGTGAAGAAATTCAAACAACTTGAGAGTGATGAAGAGTTGGCAAGGAAAGTTCAACAAGAATGGGAAGCTGAAGAGGAGAAAAATAGATTGGCTGAAGAAGAAGCAACAAATGAAGCTCTCATTAAAAACTTTGATGAAATCAAGGCAAGAATTGAGGCAGACAGAATTCTAGCAGAGAAGCTTCAAGAGCAAGAAAGAGAGCAATTCACAATTGAAGAAAGAGCTAAGTTTCTTCATGATACAATTGCTGCTCAAAGAAAGTTCCTTGCTCAACAAAGATCAGAGGCCATAAGAAACAGACCTCCAACCAAGAATCAATTAAGAAATCAGATGATGACCTTCTTAAAACATGTGGGGAACTTCAAACACTCTGAGTTGAAAAGTAAAAAGTTTGAAGACATACATGCCATGTATGAAAAGCTAAAGAAGTCAGATGAAGATTTCATTGCTATTGGGTCTGTTGCTGATGAAACACTGATCAAGAGAATGAATAAGAAAGATTCCTCCAAAAGAGAAGAGATCAAGGAGAAATCTAAAGAAGAAGTTAAGAAAGAAGAAAATGAAGAGAGTACTAGGAAAAGAAAACTAGGTACTAGGAAGAAGATGAAGTCAAGAAAAAGAAGATACATTCAACACACTTCTGAGGATGATAGTGACAAGGAAAATGATGATCTGAGGTTATATTTAACTATAGCTCAGGATGAAGATAAAGAAGTGGATTAT
>BQNB010097072.1:6538-18745 GCA_026074375.1 Tanacetum coccineum | reverse complement strand
TACTAATTTCAAAGTAGCTTTTTGATTTAACGAACCTGCTCGAGGCCGAGTAGAACTTAAGTGTGGGGGAGTTTGATAATGCCTAGATTTGGTATGTTTTGGGATGCGTTATCTTAGTTTTATATGTGCTAATTGGTAAAATAATACTGCTTTTACCCCTGTATTTATGCAAAATGAGTTTCTTATGTTGCAGCTAGCCGAAAGATACGAAGTGAAGAAAAGAAGCTAAGAAATGAGTGCTAATTTGATATTTGATTTAAAGACCCATCTGGAACAGTGAAATATGCACTTTGGGTCATAAACATGTGGTATGAATTAGACCGAGGGATAAAAAGTTGATCGGAGGACGAAAGACTAGGAAAGGTAAAGATCGCATATTGCGACGAGCACTCTGCCGCCCGGCAGAAGGGATTGCCGCCCGACAGAAAGCTCGATTGTATTGCCGCCTGGCGCAAGCCTTTGCCACTCGGCAGGACCACGATGTCAGTTACAAAAATATAATTATGAGAGTATTAATGAACCATAATGCCTGGAAACCGATCATGTACTCATAATATCAACTGAAGGGAGTTCCATTTACTTCCTAAGTCGGTTTAGAAGTGTTATATATAGAAGAGGTGGTCTTAACCCTAAATATGCAACAAGAAACCCTTAACCCTCAATTAGGTTATGTTTCCATCACCTTTATCCACCCCAAAAGCTGTAGAATTATATCTGCAAACCCAGGAGAGTGTAAGGACGGATATGAAGGAAGAAGCACCACTCTTGGAGTTACATTGATTACGGAGATTGGAGGCCTTTGGCGAGCTACATCACCAAACCTATAGGAATCTATGTAGGCATCAATTATCTAGCAAACACACTTGATTGGCTTGCGGTTAATGATCTTCATAGGTCGAAAGGGTTCGTCATTAGTTTCATGCATAAATATGATTTGGTGAAGCATAACACGGAGTCAAATCATATACAAATGGGTTTTGTGAATCATATACACTTGTTTACCCAACATAATCAAACATGGATATCAATGATATGGATTTCTCGCATAAGTATAGCCTTAAAAATGGAACGAATTTGCTTAAGTAATTACCTTGATTTTGTGATGCTAATGGCCCTGACAATCTTAGTGTCTTTCTTGCTACCTAGTATTGGTTTAAACCAAGTCCCGTAGAACGAACTTGACTTACCTGACTTTACTACGATTGAACGAGTATACTTGCTCGTATGTTTCGTTGGTAATATCATTAGTCTCGATTATAAATGTAAAACTTGCACCCGACCAACGTCATCAGACATGTCTCTCGACAATCAATAACATTTACGCACCTAGAAATGTTGATTAATATTGACACGTGTGTGTAAATGAAGTTCGAGCGAGAGTTTCAAAAGTTTTCAAACATGTCTCTTCAAAATTTTCTCTACGACTTCTAAGTAAATGTCAGCTTAGGGCTCGGTCTCTAAAGAAAGGAAAATGTTTATTTATGGACATTTATCCTAAACAATGGGAAGTTTATATCTTCTCAGTCTTGAGCAAAGTCATATAAACATTCAAAGTTTTGAATGCTTGAGAGAAGCACTCAGGAAATGATAATTAATCAGATAAATACAAATTCATTTTCCTGTTGAGCATAATTTTTCAAGATATTTTCATCAAAAAGAAATTTCAAAATCTTTCAAAATTGTGTGCTCAACAAACTCCCACTCCAAAGTTTCACTCTATTTTATTATTGAGGGAGAGTATAATAATAAGTTCATTCTGCATGCACTCCTATTCTCCCAAGACTTAGTTAGAATCATGTGAATTTCGGACATTAACTTGTTTTTAATTCACTAATTTGTCAAAAATTGTCACAACATATGCAATTTTTAAGGGGGAGAATAGTGATTAAAATGTGATCAATACATCTTAATAAAGGATAAGATCTCTTGATTATAAGTGCATTCCTAAACCTCGCATGTGTAAAACTCTTTCATAATATGATGCATATGTGTAGGGGGAGCTTTTTGGCGATATAGAAAACTCTCAATGTGTTATAAATGATTTCTCGAACACGTTGATTGATTTTTAATGGTTTTATGGCTAATACGGAAATACCAAAGACCGACCAACTGTTGTTTCTTACGGTGTTATAAGGTGATTAAGGTTAGGAATTTTTGTTCCATGATCCAACCAGAACCGGAGGGATCTACCCAGGAACACTCCATTAGATAGAGTAGATGTCCTAGGTATGATTGAAAAAAGGAGTAAAGTGAGATCGAGAAGAATGTTATCTAAGGCATGAGTTATCACCAGAACAAACCCAACATGGTGATAATAAGGACGCATTGGAATAACATTGAAGGGGTTGAAGAATGAAAAAGAATTGTAAGGATAAAAGGTGTAAAGAAAGAAGCCCTTCATACAACATTAGGCAGAAACCGGGTCAATGCATAATCTATCGGTAACCACAAAGATGATTCTGGTATTGAAGACAAGTCGTCATGGACCCAGTGATGCAATGCACAACCCATCCCAGCTACTCAAGCTTCTCTCAAAAGAAGTTTGTTTCATTTCTCACGGAGTAAAACACGCTTCTATCGACTTTCTCATTCCGAGATCGTAGATATTGAAAAGGTGGTAGTCTGCTTTAGCCTTCGATAACCAAATAACAAACGTGTACTTATAGAGTCTAGAGCTATCAAGATCAATTAAAAATCTCATTAGGACACATTCTATGAAAAACACTTGTTGAACATCATCAAGTTCACAAGCTGTTATCAAGAGTCCTACGCATTATCCTTGTGATAATTGCCAGAACATCAGAGTGATACTCTTTAGTATTCACAATGACGATGGAAATCCTTCCAGAGTCAACATCAAACAGCTCTGCGGTAGGTGACTTGCAAGATTCTAAATGAATCAAGCTTGTGTCAACTAGATATCGATTTTGGTCCAATATACGAATTGACGACTCAATCATAAAGATAGTAACTATCTGATTCACTCTTATCGTGTTGTCTGCTTTGAGACGTTCCGATAATGAGAACAAGCAAGTACAGTGAATCTAATGCATCTGTGTTAGAGGATCCAACACTTTGAGCTAGAAACCCTGTCAAGGAGGTTTTTCTAAATTGAGCCTACCTGATCATAGGTACAATATTTATACTGTAAAACTGTCCTCACAGAATCGGAGGTTAATGTAACCAAACTCAAGATGAATGACAAAGCCATATTCGTCTATATCTGCTGTTTATCACTACCATAAATTTTCAGGTATAAGAGACATCGTTTCAACCTCATTCTAGCTTAGTCAAGATTCACCACCTCATGCTCAATCGACAAAGATTAATACATGATGAAAGCTCAAGTACATTAGTCAAAGTCTTCTGCAATCTTTGATATACAAGCACTTCCTCAAAAGAGCATTATTGACAAGATTACCAAGCAATAACAAATAATCATGTCAAATGAAATATTGAGGGGGATTTTTCGCAAGCTTTCAAGACCTTGAGCATGAGGGTGGAGACACAAGATCGCAAGGCGGCATAAAGATTCAAGGATAAAGATTTAAAGATCTCAAGATAAAGTCAAGGCTAAAGACCAAGATATCAAGATTAAGTTAAAAGATATCAAGTCAAAGATCAAGATCCAAGATCACATGCATGCAGAAGGATCTTTAAAAGAATTCCCAAGAACACAAGGCTCCAAGACTCAAGACGTCACAAAAAGTGATCCACAATTCAATGACCACCCCTTAGGGGGAGATTGTTAGCCGTGTTTTTATGTATAGTGATGGTCATTATATATTCTCGAGCCTTGTATAGGAAAACGTAGTTTATAGGAATTCATTTAAGCTAATTGGGCCTAGGTGTCAGGATAAAGCCCATTAGTTTGGTCCAAAAGAAGTCTAAACGACCCAACAAGGGTCCAAGTTACTTTTACTATAAATACTACCCTCCTAGCATGTTAGGAGGGTGTTGGTTCTCATTTTTCTCTTTTAGTAATCAACCATTTTTCTCTCTTTTATTTTATCTCTTCAGTTCTTTCTCTCTAAGATTTTTATCTTATTTTGTGTTTTGAGGTGATGAAATGATATCCTAACATTGGTCAACTTGCTTCATTTTTGACAGATCTTTTTCCAAGTTGGTGACTCTATAGTTGAATCTTAATACGGATGAGAAGTCTGGAAGTGTAGGAAATGAGGTTGTTACTACTAAATCTGTTGGTGTAGGAATTGGTGTTGCTTGTTATGGAAGAGGATTAAAGGAAGGAGGTGGTGGAGGAATGGTTATGGTAAAAGAAGACATGATTTTAGGGATTACCGTTACTGGTATGTTATAAAGAGAAGATGTCTAACTGCTTGGTTCTTCATTACGAACGGTGGTGTCCATCAAGGAAGCAATCTCATTGCCAGCTGGAAAAGCGTTCTCAAAGTTTAGGAGCTTATCTGTAAACTTGGATGAGACAGAAGAACTTTGCATTAGACCTTCAGTCTTCTGTGTGTCATGGACAGCTGTGAGTGTCACATGAGCATCTTTCTCTACATGCTTAAACCCTGAATCTTGAGAAACATTGTGTTGATCTGCTCCACCCTGATCAGCATCAATTATATCTACATCTTCTTTCCTTAAGTTCACATTTACATCTCTGTACAATTCCTCAGCATCATCTTTCTCGTCTTCATTCTCCTCTTTTGCATTATTAGCATTATCTTCTTCATCAATGAGTTCTTAGTTCTTAGGATTATGAACTCTTTCATCAACATATTCCTCTTCTTCTTGTTTATGTTATTCATTGGACTAATTGAGATTAGGATTCTTATCTCTGTCCGACTCAGTCCTTTCGTCATCACTATTATCATCATTGTCATCATTATCACAATCATCATCATTACCCTTATCATCATCACTTTCATCTTCAGAATCATCATCATCATCATCTTCTTCTTCTCCAAGACTCTTTCTCACTTTTAAAATCATATTTGGGTACATCAGGAACCCCTGGTTTAGTACCAATTCCTTTATTTTTACCAGAGATCTTACATTATTGCTCATCAGGAACCCCTAATTCAAAATCAGTTCCATCACCTGAGCCACTTGCATGAGAGATGTGAGAATCTTTCTTGCTTTGTTTTGTAGCCTCCTTGAGCTGAGCAGCTTCAGATAGAGCTACTTTCGGGATAACATTCAAACCTTTGTCTCTATCAGCCTTAACTGGTGCCTTCTTCTTAATCGGTTTAGGTTTACTAGCTGGCTTCTTGGTTAGAAGTACATCTTTATTAGCTTTGGCAGGCTTCTTCTTGGAAGGAGTTTCCTCAGATGAAATGGCATAATCAGATTTCTTTTGAATTTTCTTCGGCTTTGGAGGTTCAGCTCCAGTAGCAATTGCATAATAAGTCTTGTATGAGTCAGAGTCAAGCATGGCTTGATTCGTCATTTCTTTAGGAAGAAGAGCACCATATACTTGAGTGTCTTCATGTTTGGAGACGAATCTCATGGTACCCAATAAGCTATCACCCCGAGCAATGTGCATGAACTTTTTGTTCCTCATTAAGATAGACTTATCTTTTGTGAGGAAGTAAAGAATGATTGCCTTTGTGAATCTGGGATAGTACATCTTGTCTTATTTCTTGGAGTCTTTGTTATCAATCTGGTAAGCCAAGTCCTCCCAGAGTAGAGCAACAAAATCAAGGTTCTTTTTGTAGTACATTCCCTAAAGGATTTAAACTCTTGAGAGTTGTATCTTATCACGACCAAATACCTTTCCACTAAGACATTTGTTGATGATTGTGGTAAAGGCTCTCCATGGTTAATGCAGATGATCAACATTTACATCAGTGATAAACTTGATCTCTCTAGAATGACCAAGTTCTTTGATAAAGGATGAAGTTTCCTCTTCAGAAGGAGGTTTACAAATTCTTGACCCGAAATCTTAGGACATATATTAAGAATTTCTCTGAATACTTCAACATTCACAGAGAACCTTTTGTTGTCAATCTTGAATCAATATGACGCATTGTGCTTTGTGAGACTAGCCCAAAACTTATGCATGTAGATGACAGGAACATCAGCTGTGATAAGGAAGGCAGGATAGCAGATTGTGAGAGCAAGGGCATCTAACACTACTTGATAAGTAGGTTCCTTTGGTTTCATTCCAGGGTTGATCCTCATGTTACATTTGCCAATTCCATGTTGGTTCTCTGGAGAAACTACGACATTGTCCAGTGCAATTTGTTGAGCATTGGTAGTCATGGTTCTGCTAAGATTTGACCAATACATTTTATATACAACCAAGTTTATATATGACACTATATGGCAAGTTGTTTAATGATGACTAATTTTAGATGCAAGTTATGATTATCAATAAAGGATTAAGCACATTTTGACAAGCATGCACTTAACACATTGGAGGACGATCTAAGGAAAGGAAGGCAACAAGATAAGACAAAATACATTTAGGCATTTAGGTAACTATATTAGACCAATTAGGGAAACCTATTCAAACTAATGTGTAGTGAAATAGTTTACCTAAGGTATGAATAAGTGGACTTGAATGATATCTAATAACATACTAGGTTAGGGAAAGAGAGGTGGTTTTAGAGAGAGAGAGTGGTTGGATGAACATTTAGAGAGAGAAAGTAAACATAAGAGAAAAATGCATTAAGTGTGTGAAATAATGAACAACCAACACCCTCTCCAAGGAATGGAGAGGGTATTTATACAACCCATATGGCCGGCCATGGTTAGCTTGTGGGCTTTCCATGGGCCTTTTGGACCAATTAGATTACTAACATTACATTGGACTAACTACGGGCTTTGACTAACTATTATTGGAAGTGACCGATACTTTTCGTGTTTCTAACAATCTCCCCCTAAGGGAGGTCACTCCAATTTACAAAAACTTAATCCTAGCATACTATGCTTTGACTTTAGTCTTGAGCTTGTAGTCTTCTTTTATTTTTCTTTTTCTTTTTCTTGTGAATATGGCGTAGTGATCATTGACTTTAGGCTTGAGCTTGTTCCTTTATCTTGACTTGTATGTGAAAATGTGATCTTGAGCATCTTGAGATCATCAACCAAGCATAATCTCTTTTCGCCATCTTGTAAGCTTTTCCATCTCGTGAACTTGTGATGTTTGGACCGACATGCTTATACCTTTCTTGATGTGTTAACTTGAAAAGCTTTAATAATGCATCTTTCTTGAGGTTCTTTAACTTTAACACTTCGTCGCTTCAAGTAGGACGTACGGTATCAGAGTAGCGGAAGTCTTGAAACATGTACTTGAGCTTTCATGATGTCTTTATATTTGTCGGTCAGGTATGAGCATGTGGCTATGAATCACGACTCGTCAGGGATCAGCTGGACCAATCGTCAGGAGTACCTGCAGGTTTAGGTTAGTGATAATCAACATATATGGACGAGAGTGTCTTTGTCACTTCATCGAATACGGTTGCAATAACCACGGTTCCCCGTTGATCAGTGTAAATACTACCTGTGATCAGGTAGAATTCTAAAGAATCTTCTTGACAGGGTTTCGCAGCTGCACTAGCAGTTCTTATTACCGAAGCGTCTCAAAGCAGACAACACGATATGAGTGAACCGGTAAGATGAAGTCTTACGGATTGAACAGAAAAATTGATTTAAAATTCAATCAACATGTCACTTGCTAAAGTGTTTTTGTGACACATTGAGAGTGTTAATCATTTCAAAAATTCATCATCAACAGTCAATTCATTTCCTAGAACAAGTTTGATTCATATAGAATCACACCATCGTTTCTTTCTAGTTGTCACAAGATTGATTCGTTTAGAATCGCACAAGTCACCTACCATGAGCTTGTTTGATGTTGGCTCAAGCAGGATTTCCATCTTCATTGTGAATACTTAAATATCACTCGGATGTTCTGGCAGAATCACAAGGATAATGCGTAGGACTCTTAATATATATCTTGTTATTCACATTGTGTGACTTAGCAAGCATAATTTTGACAAGTGTCCTAATGAGATTTATGGATGATCTCTTTTTGGCTCTAAACTCAATAGTGCAGTTTGGTTTTAGTGATCGGAGGTTGGAGCAGACTGCCACCTTTTCAATATCAACCAACTTGGAGTGAGAAAGTCGATAGAAATGCGTGTAATCTCCATGAGAAATGAAACAAGAGTCTGTTAAGAGACCTTGAGTGGCTAGGGAGGGTTATGCATAGCATCACTGGGTCCATGTCAGTCTTCGATGCCAGACAACACCTTAGTGTTTCTGATAAATTATGTATTGACCCAGTTTCTGCCTAAGTGTATAGAGGGCTTCTTTCTTTTCACCCTTTATCCTTACAATTCTTTTTAATTCTTTAACCCATTCAGCTCTTACTGAGACTTCATAACTAACACCTTGTTGGGTTTATTCCAATGCTAGCTCTATCTCAGTCGGCACATTTCCCGATTCTCACTTTTACTCCTTTTGTATCATACCTAAGGAATTCTACACTAACTAATGGATATCCCTGGGTAGATCCCTCCAGTTCTGGTTGGATCATGGGATTTGAATACCTATGCCTAACCACTTTATAACCTCATAAAGTTAAGTACATAGTCGGTCTTTTGGGTATTCCATCACAATTAAAACCAAAATTATTGAAAAAGATCCAATCAAAGTGTTTGAAATAAATATCAAAAGATTTACACTTTGAGAGTTTTTCATCATTACTAAAAGCTCCCCCTTAACATGTGCATCGTAATCGTAGTACATGCTAAGTTTGAAGTGCATTGAGTCCATTTTATACAATCACATTTCAATATAAATTAGATGCAGTTTAATCACATTTTCTCCCCTTATCCAAAATGTTAATCCCTTGATATTTTGGATATCAATTGATTAAACATTCAGGGACAAAATGTTACACAATATCTAATAGGAACATTATAATACTCCCCCTCAATATTTGAGAGTATATAAGATAGTGCTGAGTACAATAATTTGAAGAAAAAATTTGAATTTACTAAGAAATTCTTGAAAATTTTGTACTCGAGCACTCCTTATTATCACCATAAATCTACACTACATATCTATAAATTTACAAGTTTAAATTATTTATGAGATTTGACCTGAGTGATAAGAACATCATATGATAGAATAATATGGTTCTTTGTAGCAGCCGAAGGTCTTCTCCGTAAGGTCTTCTACCAACAAACTTTTCTAGACTACACATTAATCTTCTATCTCTGAGTTTCTTATCAATGGCATTTATCATCACCCGAGCTCTTTGATTGTCTTGTTTGCTCTATTTTCTCTTTGGTAAGTACTCCATCTAAATCCCAGTAGCAATATCATTGAGAGCGGTGCGAACATGGTTTAGTGTGCCATCACTAAACTTGTGAAGTTCATCAGTGCGCATCAAACAATTTATGTCCATGTCATCTTGATAGATAATGCTTTGGATATCATGGTAAGCAGTGTAGGGAGTAATTTTTCTAAGATTTGAACGGTATGAGTCTGGTCTTGAGAGATTTATCTTCTTCTGGTAGCTTTTAACTGCCAGTTGTAAATCCTCCACACGTTCTTGAATGACAATGAGTCTCGTGTATATTCTCAAAGCCATATTTAGTGCAAATTATTCATCCAAATTCAGGTTGGTCAGCTTACCTTGAGCAAGAAGAAGTAACATATCTTCAATGTCTTGGCGACGAAGTCTTTTGAAGTCGCCTTCTCAAAACCTGTACAGCTGATAGTCCTGCCTTCGAACAGTAATCTCTTCCAAATGTTTGTAACCAAAGAACTCCATGATCTTGAGACTGGTAACAACAATGATCCTGTGTCTTGAGTAGACATATTTTAAAGTTTCCATGTTGGTAGCATATCCATAGAATCTCTGACATTTTGGTCCCTAGTGATATGTTCCCCAGTAGGCATGCTTGTCATAGACAACTTGTGCCGGACTCCATATACTTCTAGGAACTTTATCTTCAATCCACTTAACATGACCGTAATCAACAGCCTTTGTCTTGGTAAGTGATTTTTTTTACCAAAGCTCCCTCCTTTCAGATATTCGAGATCATTATTGATGAAGTGATCAAAAGGTATAACTTGACGACCTCATGCATTCTAAATTAAAGGAAAGGGCTTGCTGAGATCATGGGGATACGGTCTTCCTTCAGGATTAGGCCAATCTAACTGATCATTGGTAGCTTTGAATACTTCTTCCAAGTGGTATTCTAATTCCACTACACTCTTGCACGTGCCTTTTATGAGATCATATGTTGGACCGGTCAACACATCTTGAGTCAAATTGTTTAATTTTTTGCTGGTTCATGATAAAGGTAGAGAAATCGTAGGAGTTGCCAGAAACTCATTAAACGATGATTGTGTGCCTGAAGCTTGAGCTAACTGAGTCATCCATGATTGAGGAGGCCGGTCATCAATAGTATTTGTTTTGTTCCATTCACGATCAGGAGTTTGAGAGCCTGATGGATTCTATAGTCGTATCAATAGCTATTATCTCTCTTACAAGTGATATATCATCATTTCCTGTGTTGAACTCTTGATGTAATGGTTCTTCCAAATCATCAACCCTTGGACCATGCTCCTCTGCTTGAGCAGACTTACCTGATGATTTTGGTTGAGATCTAGATGCACCTTTTGAAGAACTTGTAGACTTAGACTCCTTTTGAGTTGCTTCTTTTGATGACTCTTCCTTGCCTAATCTCCTTCGCTTCATCCCTTAGTTTGATCCAGCGGAGAGTTCTTTATCTTTGTCTTGATCATCACGTCCTCTCTTTAGGGTCACCACATCACCATATGAGGCAAAGAGGTCCTTGTCCGAGTTGTACGATTCAATTAATGTATTGTAGAGATTCTTCCGAATGTCTGATCTATTCATTGATTTATTTTCTTTAATTTTGTCGATTAGAATCTTCTTTAACTCGAATTCTGAGAGAGATGTTGCGGCAGCATAAGATGTCTGAGGTTGATTAGATGATCTAGCCAACACTTTAGCTGCTAGAGATTCTGTGACATACTTCTCAACCTTTGGCATGATCTTGGATATTTGAGCTTTACCGGATCCTTGATTATGGCCTTAATGTTTGAGTCTGTCTGTTTAAGAAATTTGTAATTCTCGGCTTGAGCTTCTTCTCTGAGCTTGTTAGATTTTAGCTGAACAACCACATTTACTGCATCTTTCATCGTAGACACAAGGTAGTTATCAACAATGCCCGGAATAGATGATAAAGCTTCAGCAAATTGATTGGTTTGTTTGAGCTCAGATAGTTCAGTCTCTAATGAGGAAACCCTTTATTCAAAACCAAATAGAGATGCAAAGTTGGGGATTTTTGGAAACGTTGTTATTGTTGTGGAATCATGTGTTTGTTGTTGAGGTTGAATGATTAGAATGGGTGGTTGAGGAATTATAGTATCAGAAGAAGGTGTCTTAGTAGTGGCAGAAACTGATACATTGACAGGAATATCAGATTGAACATTTGGATTTAAAATCGAGTCGATACCTGTATCTGGAGAGGGATTAATGAATTTATACACCAAATCTGATGAAACAGAGGAGCTTTGTTGTTGCACTACTGGAGGTTCAGTAGTCAAAGTCACGTAAACCTCTTATGTCTCTTGATTATTTTGAGTATCTGTCATTTTAGCTTCTCTTCTATCCAGGTTGAGATTCAAGTCTCCGTACAGTTCCTCATCCTCTTCATCTTCTTGTTTTCCTCCCATAACATCATCATCATCTTATTGATTTTCTTCTTCTTCTGTAATTTCATAATCAGGTGGTGTTGAAACCATCTGATCAGAAGACACGTCCTCATCATCATTTGCTTATTCTTCTTCTTTTTCTTCTTCCTGATCATCTGCTTTGTATGTGGTCAAGTTTGGGTGAACAAAATCATCTCCGTCGTTATCTAATTCTGTTTCTCCATTGACATTCTCTTGATTATCATCTTCATCATCATTGTTATTTTCACTATCATGCTCGTCATTATCTTCATCATCCTCTCCTTAACTGTATGTCCAAGATTCTTCTTCACTCTCTGATCTGTATTTGGGTACATCGAGAACCTCTGGTTTGTCACCAGCTCCTTCATTTGTACCAGATATGTTTTGTTGCTGCTCATCAGGAACCTTTGACTGAATGTCAACTCCATCACCTGAGCCACTGGCGTGAGAGCTGTGAGTTTGTATCTTGCTCCTTTCAATAGCAATCTTCATCTGTTGAGCTTCAGTCAAAGCGAC
>BQNB010097071.1:0-25475 GCA_026074375.1 Tanacetum coccineum | reverse complement strand
AAAGTATTCGCTTAAGCGATGTATGATATAAATAAAAGAACGATCGCAACCTAATATTGTGGGATTTTAGGATCTAAGACGCAAGTGGATCTAAGACGAAAGTATTCATAATGCCTTATCGAGACAAACAAAGGATGCCGGTTAGATCGCTTTTTGGTATGATGCCTCGGGTGTTCGGTTTCGTTCAAGGGAGTTAATTCAGTTGGCGCCATGGTGGGATCTTTCTTATTCTTAGCCTTTGGTTGTTTTGCGAGTTCGTTTCGTTAGAGTTTTTCTGTTCCTTTTCGTTCTTTGTTTGTTGAATCGTTTTTGCGTGTATTTCGTCTGCTAGTTTCTTTCTAGCCCTTTTTTATAAAAATCCATTTGCCGTTCAAAAAAAAATGTACTTATCTGAAGTTCTAAAGAGGCATCATCATGCTATAGCACAAGCAGCCATCTTCAGTTAGCCGATTTATTAGCTTCTTCAATCACCAACAATAAACCAAAACCCAACATTACAACCAATAATCCACCACATCAAATAACCCTAAATTTCAAAGACAACAAAATTAAACGCATATAAACATACTAATGCAAGAAAGACAAAACAATGTACCTACAAATTGAAGCTTCGAAATTGTAGCAAAATCCGCAGCCATGAACACATATGAGTGTTCAAAAGCTACATCGCACTCATCAAAATCATTAAAACTAAACCGCCAAAATTCAACTGTTATTGAATCTTGAAGCAAAAAAACCCATAAATTAAACTCTAAGAATCGCAAACAAACGGTAAGAATCAGGTTATGATGATTTGATTTTGACTACACTACTACAAAAATGGACATAAAGCCCCCTTAATAAAGCCTGGTTTTTGTGAAAAACATGCTCTAAAGGGTTTTCGTGTTCTTAAAAGTATAAAGCCATGTTTTTTCTTCCATAGAACCACTTTATGTATAAAACACTGTTAGAGCCATGTTTTTTTTTGCTCCAACGCGAGAAGCGCTATCTACATATAGAGCCATGTACTTCATTAAAAAACCGGCTTATACAAGTCGACCATTAAGCCATGGTTCCTTTTACACAAGACCGGGCTCAATTCCCTAATAAAAAACTTACAGCGTGTTTTAGTATAGGTCATTAGATCTTCAAAATAGGAACTCAAGAGCCAAACTACATTTCGATTTTAGCATGCAGCGATAAAATAAGAAATTAGTAACAATGACCAAATATAAAGGGTTGTATAAAACGTGTCTTGGTTTTTTAGACTGAAAAAATAGGCCCACCATCATTATCAACCATTAGTTTTTTGTTTTTCATTTTATTTTGAGTTAAAAAAATATTATATGTAAAACCAATTTTTATAACAACATCTCAAACAACACCCATAATATTCCTAATTCTCCTCTTTTCTCTTTAAAGCAATCTAATTTCCTAATACCGCTTTAAAAACAAACGGCACCTTGATAATAGAAAAGCGCACGACAAACTTAAATAAAAAAAGGGCGTGTCCAAATTTCATTACTAAAACAAAACCCTAAACTCTTCCCCAGTTACTTTCGCAAAACCTAAGCACTTCGCGCCACCATGCACTCGTATGCCCACCGTAGCCTGTAGACCACGTAACGTCGCACAACCAAGTCCAACAACTGACAACCTCACAATTTGCAGCTTCTCCATATTCCTTTAATTGAATAGGTTATTTTGTTTATACTTTTTTGTGAAATTTATTGTCCTTTTAGGTTTGTTCAATTAATTATGAGTTGATGTTTAATATTACATTGTTTTGTTGTTCAATTATATTCTTTATTGTTTAGACATTTATTGCCCCTTTTAATAGAGGTATTGAGTCCTTGTTTTTTTGCCTGTCGTTCTTATTGCCTCTCAAAAACAGGGTGCCTAACTTCGTCTATTTCGTTGTAACAAAAATGACGGCGGTTTACAGACAGACTTTTGTGTCCTAAACAGGCGGCTGTGTTTGAGGTTGCGTTTGTTTTCGTAGGTCAACAAATGGGCTGTTAGTGCCTGTCCATATGAACTTACTAAATTCCTCATTACTCAAGATGGTAATATGCGAATGTTGAGAGTTTGACTGATATTGATAGTTTATTCACACTCTTAGAGCATTGAATTAGGGGTAAGCCCTCGCGGCACGTGTTCCAACTAGGGGGTAGGATACCTTGTGGGCTTTTAAAAAAGGTTAGAGGGGATATGTGCAAAGAAGAGAAGGTAATTGCGAAAGAGAAGAAATAATGACGATTTGTAAAGAAAAATAAAGGAGGTACGCCAGAAATGAAGGCTGAGTTTGATGATCAACTTGTAAGAGCAATAAATCGATATGTATGTCCTGGAACAGAATGAAAGCCCCGACACTCCAGCGTCAAACTCTTTTGATGTATAGAGTCTAATGATACCTGTACATGTATTTCACTTATTTCATTCCAAAATTTTTTTAGTATGCACCAACACCTCCAGAACATAGATCATCCTTGTTTTCATTATGAAAGACAAACACAGTAAACGGTGCTTCAGATTACCAACTTCTATCACCGAATACAACTTTATCAAATATGCTACTGATCTTGTTTGCAGCAGATTTTAAACATCAACTGTGCTACTGATCTTTTTTTTTTGGCTACTGATCTCGTTACGGTCTACCGATTTGCGCCTACGTTGTTTGGGTTGGCTATGGTTCTTCAGCGAAAGTCTGTAGCCAATTACTCTGGTTTGGTTGGTACTCTTGGTGAAATATTGATAAAGTTAAACTACCGTTATCTGCTTCAGGCTCGTATTGGTAGGACGCACGGTGACGGGTGTGCTAGATTTTGAAGCATATATTGGTAACGTTACTCCCTTGTCTCGAAAAGTAAAACACAGCTGGTATACTCTGCAGCATCATATTTGATTACTTGGACACAATGAGAACACCTGAGGTATGTCTCCATCATGTTGGACGGTGCACGCCTTTGTTGATGTGTTTTTTCTTGATGATTAATTATGGATTCAAACTAATAGTGGTTTGCCTTTTGCCATAGCGTGACATCCATAGGGAGTTTACCAAATTTTTCAAACCACTAGCAGCCTCTATTTTATGTCAAAGAGCTCAGTAAACTGTCTCTTCTATGATTCCTATCTAATAAGCGGTGGGTAGGCTACGAAATAAGCTAGATCTTCTTATTCTAAGAAAGTCATGCTATTGTCGTTTATCAACCTTACCAGACTGAGTCCACATCGTCATTACAAAGTGTCTGATTTTGGCGCTTTTTCATGGAAGTATCAAAAAAATTTCCGCTTATGAAGAGTGAATTGCCAATGTTGTGTATTTTATTAGTTACATGTTTTTCCAGTTTGGGTTTAAATTTCACACGGCCCTTGAATTATTACTACGTATATAGCATATAGGGCCACCAATTCATATGTAACTCGCAACAATATTAACTCGAGTTTATGCTCTTCCTCAATTTAATGGTTCCAGTTGGTTCTGTGAACGTGTCAAACGGATCAGTATATATCAATCTACATGTGAGCGAGACATACTTAATGTTTTCCTAACACCTTATCCGGTTCTTACAGAAAGATGGACAACCAAGAACAAGAGTAAGCGAAAGGAAATTAAAGTAAGAAGAATTTGTTTAGATTATTGAAGCCTCTATTGAAATCTGCAAAAGCTTTGGGAACAACTGGATCGTTATCAAGTGCTTGAAATGAAATAGTATGTCCATTTGCTCTTTCACTCTTTCAGGTAAACTATTACTACGTAATATATTGCTAGTTGCACAAAACAGTATCTATTAATGAATGTGTGCAGGTTTGCTGCTAAATAGTTACATGGTTAATATACTTCCAACGGTTGATGAAAGTAGAGACTTACAGGGTCTGGTTGGGATAATGGGATTGCTAATAGAAATTCTTATCTTATATAGAGGGTGTTTGGGACTCCCTAGAAGTCATATTTTGATTTTTTTTTTTTTTTTTTTTTTTTAAACACGGATTTTGCAATGACGAGGCAAAGAGCACATCAGAAGGAAATTCTACCTAATGTCGGTAACGTATCTACTTAAAAATAACCGTTTACCTTGTTAGGTTGGTGCTTTGCTTTAATGAGGTTTTGTGTTCTTTATAATGATACAATACCGACACCTATAGGGTGCTTCCATTAATGTCAACCGACAGTTGCACTAACTCAACTGTCGCAGAAGCATGTTGAGATGAAATAGCTTCTTTCTTTTCAAAGTTATAGGGTATGTTTGGCGAAATGGGCTGGGGCTGGAGCTGGGGCTGGGGCTGGGGCTTATATTATAAGCCGAAATTAAAATTTGTATTTTTTAAACTTGTTTGGCAAATAGGCTGGGGCTTATTATATTGCAAATTACTAAAAAGGCACATAATTCAAATAATTTTGGCAATATGTTAGATATTTTATTGTGGGTATCAGAGTAAAATGATGGTTTCAAAATCCCTGGGCTGAAGTTTTTAGCCCCTATTATTAGAGCTTATTTTATAAAGCTGGCTTATTTTAAAATGCCCTTTCATAAGGCCAGCGATACAAAACTGATACGCTATCTCTATAGCTGAAAGCTTATGCTGGATGATTAGGGAGTAGCTGTGTTTTTCTTCTGGTCTCTGAAAAAGATGGTGACTTCAAAGAGCAGAAGGTAAATTAAGTTTCATTCATTAGTTTTTTTGCAGGTGGTCGTACTATGGTGTTTTTGCCCGTTACATTTTGTAGATTAAGGAGGATGTGTCTAGAGGGGCAAAGTCAAGACTTATTAATATCTTCATCATACTGCGTGCTTCTCAATAGATAAATACAGTCGTAGTTTAGGCATCATCAACTTCATCAAACACCTATATCTTTAGGTCAGGTTACTCAAAGGGCGCTATGCATACGCGTAGCACAAGACATCACAGCGCGTTACTGTTTATTTTTTCACCCTCATTTTCCTTCAAGTTCGATCGATTATGTTAGCTTGGAGCTATTTCAAATGTTTCAAGAGTATCGCATGATTAATCTCAATGTTTCTAACACAAACTAAGTAAGTTGTATATCAATCTAATCTTCTGTATTTGAAATTCGACCATGCAATGTTTCATTACTGGCTTACAAGAATTTGGCTATCAAGTCTGGAGATTTATTTAATTGTTTTTTTGTTCACTATAGAGCCATGTTCTTTGTTAGAAAACCGGATCTATACAGTAATATATTACCTGTTTTTTTAAACCGGGATCTATTTGCTTTCAGAATAGTCCCCTCCCCTTTGAGTCCCTCACCAAAACCGGGATTAAATATCCTTTCAACCGGGAACAAACGGTAAGAATCAGGTTATGATGATTTGATTTTGACTAGATGCGTGTGTTCGTGAGTATTCGGGAAGATTCTGGTATGGTGTTATGTGTAAAAGACATAGTCTAAAAAAAATTAGCCGGCCGGACCTTTAGAAGCCCAACCGGCGGAGCTCAAAACCTGAAAATTGACCCAAGGTAAAAACGCCGTCGTTCCGCACGCCATTTTAATCATATGTTTAGGCACACAAAAGTTTAATCATGGCACTCATTTTTCTTTTGATGATTGACACATATCATAGATTTTGCCACACGTTACACTCTTATTAGGCACACAATCTGGTCACAAAAATCATTTGTCATATTTTTAACCCTGTGCGTGCAAGCTTTCTCATAATTCTCAAACAGACATGTCGTGTATCTTGTGTTAAGATGCTAATGTAAAAAGGAAGAAATGAAAGTATATCCTTATATTATAAAAGACTCAGTTTGTAGTCATTTAATTCGCGGTCTTTATGATGTCATATTTAAGATTCGGCTTCAATATTACACCCTTCATTTGCCTCGTAATTATACCGGCTATTGTTTCAGTTCTTTCTATTCATTCAATTCTACAATAGCAATTACAACTGACAGTTACAATAACAATAGATACCATTCAATCCCCAAAAAAGAATTCTATGTTCTCAGTCGTTTAATTGTCCCTTATATCAACACATATCAATTCCACAAATAGCGCATGGGTTTCATGAGAGGATAGCAATTCGAAAATCAAATCAGTTGTTGAAACAAAAAAAAACGCTTCACTACGAAGAGAACGCATATCAATTCCAAGTCCTGTTTGTTTTTTGTTCAACATCAGCGCTTTATCAATCAAGAACAGGGCTTGTAAGTTTTATATATTTTTTTAAATCCTACCCTTGATGATTTACGGTTTATTTTTGTTTCTCCCTAATTTTTATTGTTGATCTATTTCAAATTGACTGATTTATTTGATTGGGTTTTATCCGGATGTTTTTGTGTGATCTCAAATAACAATTTTCAGATGATTCATAGGTCCAATTGACGATTCAGAATCAAATATCATTCTAAGGTATGTTTGATTCTGAGTTATTGATTAATATTTGTGTGATTTTAAAATAGTTTGCTATGATTAT
This sequence comes from Tanacetum coccineum, assembly GCA_026074375.1. Lineage (NCBI taxonomy): Eukaryota > Viridiplantae > Streptophyta > Magnoliopsida > Asterales > Asteraceae > Tanacetum > Tanacetum coccineum. The sequence continues at coordinate 19,056 of BQNB010097071.1, read as the reverse complement.
TTGTGAATGGTAGCCGTTTTTTCAGTTTCGTAATTAAAATCAGTGAACATCATGTGTTCGATAAAATGCTTGAATGTATATCATAGTTTAGATATTGTTAGTTGCATTCAATGGCTTTTGAAGCACATTTGAATTATATGACCTTGATGAATGTGATCGGATTTCAGGCATGTTTTTTTTATTCGTGGGACAAATTGTATGAATAAAACCGCAAATGTAATCCATTTTAAAAAAAAAAAAAAAGGTTCGGTTGTAGATTTGTGTTTCTTATAGATGTTAGATCATCTTTTGTTGTGGCACAATTGAAGAGGGTGCAACTATGACGGGAGCATTTACTTTGAAGCTGGAAGTGTGCTTAAGGGCACCGAGAACAGGCATAGATAAAGGTAAAGCCATCCTTTTTCAATAAATGACCCATGATTTTTTTATAAGATTTCGAGTTTAGAGTCACACCAATTTGCAAATCTCATTGTAGGTACATCATTTTGTAGTTGTTCAAGTCGACACCCGAGTAATCTTATAAGTCATATGTTGGCGTTCTTTTGTAGTCATATGGGCTCTCATGTGGATGTTGCAAAAGATTAAAGGAATATTGAAAGGCGAACTGATGGATTGAATGTTTTTAGTCTTTTGTACGCAGTTTATATGCTTATGAGCTAAGCACAAGCATAAGTACAAGCTGTTCAAACCAATGATCTTAGGACCCCCCAAGTTCTTTTGAAATTTGCTTGGGGAATGGGTTTACTGATTTGTGGTTGTTTTGGATGATGTTTAAATGTGTAGAGCTGAACCTGTTGTGGCTAAATACGGTGACAAAAGTTTGTACTTTGATTGGGAAGATTTGGGCAACACCACCAGTGAATGGGATGTCTATGGTTCAGACCCCCCTTCACCTTACAACTCCCTCAAGGTATTGAAGTTACTGCGTAACTTATTTAAATATATAATGGTGTTCCGTGATACAAATAGAGTAATGTTGTGAGACAAAAAATTATCACTATTAGGTGCAAATGATTCTAAGGGTATTTAGCATTGCGTTTTCATGTCAGTTTTTAGTGTTTAGGCGCAATGTTTCTAAAGGAGTGTTTGTTTTTTGTTCTGAAGTTGACAAAAGTATGTACTTTGATTGGGAAGATTTGGGCAACACCACCGGTGAATGGGACGTCTATGGTTTAGACCCTCCTTCACCTTACAACTCCCTCAAGGTATTAAAGTTACTGCCTAACTTATTTAAATATATAATGTTGTTCCGTGATCCAAATAGAGTAATGTTATGAGACAAAAATTATCACTATTAGGTGCAAATGATTCTAAGGGTATTTGGCATTGTGTTTTCATGTCAGTTTTTAGTGTTTAGGCGCAATGTTTCTAAAGGAGTGTTTGTTTCTTAATCTGAAAATTATTATCTCATTATTGTGTTTTCAAGTAGCAGATACCGAGTTTCAAGTGTTTGGGTATAGCGACAATGATCATGCTTATTTAGGGGTCAATTTACATGAATTTTCTTCAAGGATGAGCTTTCCAAACACTCAATGATTATCAAAACTCAAAGAAATCCATTATGTTAAAAACTGATTATTGAATATTACTAAATCACTTATAACACTACATGCCAAACACCCTAAGTTTAAAAGGATATTCATTCTCTAACAAATATCTTACCTGTGATTTTTGAAACTGTATGTTCAGCTGAAGCAGGCATGGTGACTGAAGGGGAACGGAGTGACCCGTGTTTGACTGAAAGAGATGCACATCGTTTTCTATATGTAGTGGACTTGATGTTGCTCAAAACAGGGCTCTCGGGTGGTGGTACATTTATGTCGGGACGCGAAGAGACCTACTTTCACCATCAGGCAGGTCTTTCTTTTTAAAGCTTATGCCTCTAAAAATGTTGTGTGACGATGAATCATCATTGGATGAAATACCAAGAGACTGAAGTGAATCCTTACCACTTCGACTGCTCCCAAAATGTGCATGTCTCGGGGGTATATTCAGGGATAAATCTGGACAATGTGTGTTTTTTTCAGGCTTTTTACCTTCATTTGTACATGCTTTCATACTTGCATCAACCTTCAAGTATATTCATTTCAATAAAAAACCCAAATGTCAATGTTTAGAGCAACCTTTACTGATATAGCTTTGTGGGTATTCTACCCTTTTAACGGCCAATCAAGAGAAAAAGTAGGAATCATTAATGTTTCCTTAGGAAAAATATGTGAACATGTTGGTGATTGGGAGCATTACTAAAGATCATATTCCTATTTTTTTATCTTGGTATGTAGAAATTTATGACTCAGGTCAACAATTTATTGGATCCATAGATTTGGACGACTCAGACGGTCATCATACAAAAAAAATAAAGACAAGTGCACCTGGCGCATATGACACATCATGTGACGCACAAACTTGCATTAACCTCGATGATGATGATGGTGTTTATTAGATCATTCCTTGGCTAGGTCACAACACGGCCAAGAGAGCAGCCAAAGATTAGAGTTAAGGAAATTGATAGCTCTTACAAGGTTACTACTTGCATTTGTGATGTATTACATCAACTTTTCTGGCGTATGGTGAGCATTATTAACTCATGATAACATTAACTTTCCATATTCACATTTTGAGTTCGTATGTTATGACCAAATTTTTGATATCAAGATTAATTTAATTTAAAAATATAATAGAGTACTTTATTAGTAAAAGAACATAATAAAATGATGTTCTTATTGAAAATTTAAAATACAAAAAAATACAATATATAAAACTTCAACTAAAAATTGAAGGTAATAATGTTTACTTTTCCAAAAATAGTGGACAGTTTATTATTTCAAAACCTGGGTTGGTGTTACAAGGAAGTGATGTAATTGGAATATGAAACAATGTAGCCAAGGAAAATATGTTCATGGATATGGGAGTAAGGCTCATGGTGGTATCGACCGAGTATTTGGTTAATACTTACATATATTGTCGTCAATGTGTACCCAAGAAATGTGTTAGTTATACCATTCATTCTATTTGCTATGTTAGGGGATTGCGAAAATGTTGCATATGAAATCATGTATTTTGTATATATGACTCGATAATATACTTGGGTCATTTATTTTGTTCTATTTCGTGTTTATTGTTTAGATTTATTTGCATTGTCAAGCAAGTGTAGATTCTTATTACCACATCCCGTAAGACCATAATGAAGTTATACGATGCTTCACATAATTAAAATGCTAATAAAACCGTTCATTATAACCCCTTCATTTTTTGTAGAAGTCACGAGGAAAGTAATTGGATGTTTGCAATAACCGTTGGTTGAATTTGAGAGGGAAGCACCGACATGTATTAATGAAGGTATTGTGTGTTATAACCCAATACCTTTAAAATTATGCAGTACGTGATAAAAGTAAAAGGTATGAATTTAACAATGAATCATATGATTTTTCTCAAAGACCAAGCCCGATGCAACGCACGGGTGTGATCACGGCTCGTTACTCTTTAAAAAACAATTTTTGCTTTTAAGAGACAAGGAAAAAGTAGTTAAGGAGCGTGTAAAAAAGTTAGACAATATGATTGATAAACTGATAAAGTGATTGTCTCTTACCTAAATGGACAAGAGTCAAAAGACATACTAATCCAACACATAAGAGACAAACATCATTGTACCGTAAGTCCGTAACGTAATATTCTCTGACTATTCACTATATATATCGATTACGCTTTCAATATTTAATAATTAGTATAAAAATATATGTTTGATTACAAAAAAATAGTGCTCTTCATTATTTGATCATGCTCGAGCTAGAGTATCCAAGAAGACAATATCACAATACCGTAATCTACAAGTCCATTTGCGAATACAGGACTGAAGATATGTTTCTCGACAAACCACTCTATAAGATCTTTACTGTGTTTTCTTTAAGTCAGCGCTTACAATCTCATCATATGTAATATATCTATCACTTGTCCCTAACGGGAGTTGAACGCACAACCTCTTACTATGATAGCATCTTACATCATTTTATGATACCACTAAGCTACAACCTTTGGTATGAATTTCATACTATGAAAAGTGTACTTTTTATACAGTTTTCATATATATATGAAACCCATAGCTCATACAACTACATTTGATAAGTGATCGATCAAATATCTGTCGGTATGGGTTTCATGTTCTGGCTACTACACAAACCTTCTGTTCGTCTTTCTTAACCCGTATAAGTGAGTTAAACAAAATGTATCTAACAACTTGAAAGAAAGTAAGAAAGAGTTATTACAATCGTATTTAAACATCTCCGTCTTGCATTTTAATTCCTCTTCAAACTCAAGAACACAAGTACACAATATCAATATTATGTTATTTGGAGCTTAGAACACCTGTATCATTCTCATTTTTCGACCTGCATTTACATAAACATGGAAAAACCATAAACATATTTGTTTCATAGGTCCTAATCCGATTCTGATAAACACTAGATACATAGTATCAATCCATGAAATAGAGATCAAAAAACAAAACAAAATTTTTATAAACAAACAAATACAAGCACAAACTAACTTAATTAATCAACATTTTTTAGCATGTCTATGATGCAACCAACCAAACCCTTTCAAAGCTTTAGAAATCTTAACAAGATTAGGCTTCCCCATGCCCAGATTCATCTTCCCTGTAGACATCTTCAATGCCTTCAAACAACACAATTGTCCATTACCCATAAACTCATCACCATCCTCACTAACACCATCGTCAAAATACTTAAACTCGGTTTTCGCCTTATTATTCTTAACATTCGTCTTCTTTTTGCTACTCCTCGATATTTTATTCGTGTTATCGTCTTCATAAGCTTCCCATAATGAATCCATCCCTTCTCCACCTCCTTCTAAACTACGCCTTTCTTCGAAAAGCTTACATGCTAACGTACGCTTCCATTCCTTTTCTTTCCTCATCGATCCGTAGCTTCCAAAGCTACTATTACAAGAATCTAGCTCCACTCGCATTGAATTCGACGTCGATTTAACAGAATTCTCAACTGTCTTCCTATCTTCAGTTTCTTCTGGATCCGATTTTGGTGAATCATAGCTACCAAAGCTCGGAGAACACGAACTCGACTTCAGAGTGTTTTCATCGTCTCCAGATGTCGATATCGCGGTACTTGAAGCTTCTTCGAGATCTAGTTTTGTCAATCTGTAGTTACCGAAGGTTGTAGAAGACTCTAATCTAGATATAATAGATTTAACAGTGACTAAGTTTTCAGTTTCATTTGTTTTTAAATCATCTGCTGCGGAGTTTGTTGTTGTTGTTGTTGCCATTGCGGAAGCTTTTTCGAGGTCTGATTTTATCGATTCGAGTCTACGAAAGATTCTAGTAGTATCCAAATTCGCGGCCTCACTGGAACATGCTTCCAGATCTACAGTTTGTATATTTTGGCGGGAAACTGATATCTCCGCTGGTAATTTCAGCATTGGAGTCGAATCTTCAAATCGATCCAATTCTTCGAATAGCTTCTCCAGCTTTTGCTCCGGGTTCTCCATAACTGAAGCTTGTTCTTCCAACTGATCAGCGTTACCGTTACTGTTAATTAACGACGGATGATGATGATCATGAAACACGATGTTATAAATTTCAGATTGTTCAAAATCAAGAAATTCTTCATCATCTTCTTCTACCACCTTTGGGCGTAGTTTATCAACTATTGTTTTCTGGTGGTATAATGACGTGGCAATGATAGAAAGTAGAAGTAAAGAAAAGTGTAATGGGGAGATAAAGAAGGATATAAATTTGAAGAAATACGGAGATAAAATGAGTAGTGAACAGATGATGTTGAAAATGCAAGTGGATGATAAACACAGCTCATCGTCAGTCATTTTTAATGTGTGGGAATGTATTATTATGATTGAGAGGTGTTTAAGGGGGAGATAATAATGGAGGAGGGGAGGGAATTATAGAGGAAATGGAGGGAAGGAATGAAGAAGACTGATGACTGATGAGAGTGCGGCGTGAATAATGGGAGTGACTGAAATTTGTGTGGGACATTCATTCCTTTTGGGTTTTTTAATTGGGAATATATTACTCCGTAATTTTGTTAACGGCTAGCTAATTGCATTAAAATAGCCGCTCCTTGTATTTATTGTATATTCTTTTTATTTTACGATTTACTAAAATAGATGACGTACAGCTTTAAAATTACGTAGTATTCAATGTCCATCTCTCCGATGGGTCATGATATAAATACCCCCAAAAAAACCATTTGTACCCCTCATGTTTTTTGATTTTTTTTTTATTTTTAATTTTTTTTTATTTTTATAATTTTATATATGTTATAAAACTGTGACACGGAAAAAACGGAACGAAAAATATAAAGTTTAACAGGTCAAAAGTATGAAACTGTTAAAAATTACGGAACAGAAACTGATAAAAAACTGCGCTGCACTGTAAAAAGGGGGTACAAAAGGAATCTTTGTACCTTTTTGGTACTTTTTAGCGGGCCAGGGGGTACCAATAGTAGCACCCCTCTCCGATTGCACAATGCATTAAATTGTAGTTGCAGAATGTTTCTTTTTTAATAAATTTCAAGGGTATTGATACCCCGTGGCCCGCTAAAAAGTACTAAAAAGGTACAAAGATTCCTTTTGTACCTCTCTTTTTACAGTGCATCGCAGTTTTTTATCAGTTTATGTTTCGTAATATTTAACAATTTCATACTTTTGACCTGTTAAACTTTATATTTTTCGTTCCGTTTTTTCCGTGTCACAGTTTTATAACATATATAAAATTATAAAATTAAAAATCAAAAAAATTAAAAAAAAAAAAAATCAAAAAACATGAGGGGGTACAAATGGTTTTTTTGGGAGGTATTTATATCATGAATTATTTTTAGTGTAAAAATGTTTCTGTTTCCTGTTTCCTGTTTCCTGTTTCCTGTCATATAAGTCATGAATTGCTGTTTTTTATGTAAATGCTGGAATATACTCTTTAACACAAGTATACTAGTTTTTTTTTTTTTGAACGGCAACACAAGTATACTAGTACAGGTGTTTCTTTTATTTAGCTCGTAAAGAACACAGGTTATGTAAGTGATTTACCCTTCATAATCCAATTTTAAATGTACGTATGTTTTAGAGCTACATATATTTTATACGACATTGACCGTAATCTTTCTCTTATACTTTGCTCATATTTTATTGTTGGAGGGAATAGCGGAATATTTCTATCACTTATACGAGCTACATTTCAAATGCTATCGGTTCAAATTTGCATTACAAAAATTGTTAAGTATAAATGCTAAATGTATATATACTTTTTCATTAGCTTAAGAAATACTGCGTTTACTTTGAACAGAAAAATAATGTTCTCGTTTGACATGATTTTGCAGACCGGATCTTTTATAAAATAAAAGAATTACATCATTTCGGAGTTTTTTATCAAATTAAATCTTAAGAAAAAAAAATTGGACCAATCAGAAAGCTTGATTTTGTCACGTAGGCAAAATCGTGGAATTTGATTGGTCAATAAAAAGTCAAAATTGAATCAATTTGGTCAAAATTAAAAAAAATGGTGAAAAAATCTGATGAAGAAAAAAACACATAAAAATATATGTGTCAAATTTATGAAAAAAAAACTTGAAAAAAGAATAGGTAATTAATAAAATTTTAGTGGTTTAATTTTAAATAAATTATATGGAGTTAAATGTAAATTTATAAATTTACAAGTTTTATTATAACTTAAAAAAAACAAATAACCTTTTAAACTTTATACCCTTAAACTTTATATTTTAAAATACAACAAACGCAAACAATTTCTTACTTCCAACAAAGATTTAACATTATTTAATCACATTCAAAATCTACCCAAAAACTTTTTGGTGGATTTTTCATTGTCGGCCTGAAATCATGTTGTACAACCAAATAGAAAAACACCGAAGCACATAAATTATCGTAAATAAAGAAAAAGATTTTCTAGCTATTCATTGATGGGTTTGGAAGAATTGCATTTTCGTTTCTTTTGGTTTAATACGTACTAAAATTCTAACAAAAGAATTTCTAAAAAGTTTTTATTTCATTGACATGTTTGTATGTCTATAAATCATATACAACAATCTTGGGCTACTTTTATATCTTAGAGATGTGTTGGTGACGGAAAAATGAGTAAAACTATTTTTACATTTGTATATGAATTTTTCATTCTCGGCCTGAAACTCGTGTTGTACAACCAAGTAGAAAAACACTGCATCACATAAATTATCGTAAATAAAAAAAATGGTTTTCTAGCTATTCATTGATGGGTTCAAAAGAATTGCATTTTTTTCTTTTGGTTTAATACGTACTAAAATTCTAACATTTGAATTTCTCAAAAAGTCTTTATTCCATTGACATGTATGTATGCCTATAAATCATATACAACAATCCGGGGCCACTTTTATATCTTAAAAACGTGTTAGTGGCGAAAAAATGGGTAAACCTCTTTTTACATTTGTATATGTATTAAATATATTTTTTTTAGAACGGCAAATTATATTAAGAAAATAGCAAGGCGCTAGGAAAATTACAAAGATAAAGATCTAGGACATTTCATCCAAGAGATCCAATCAAAATTGTTTTTACACCTATTGGAGCACCAAGTAAAAGAGAGTAAAACAATCTCATCAAATAGCATATCCATACGCGGTTGAGATGAGCCAAACAATGTCTGATTACGATACTTCCATATCACCCACCACATAACGTAAAAGACCCCTTCCAATATATCCTTAAAACCTTTAAGGAGACGAAGAGTGTGAAACCATTCAAGCCAATCATCGTATGAGAATAAATCCGGGCAATCAAACTCCCACCATCGAGCCAGTTTGGTAGTAATGTTCCGGGCCATAGAACAAGAGAAAAAAAGATGCGAGCATGACTCCCCTGCACAGCTGCAAATAGGGCAAGTGATAGAGGGAATTTCAATACCCCGAAGAGACAAATTAAGCCTAGTTGGGAGCTTATCCAAACTCACTTTCCAAGCCATGATGTTAATCTTAATTGGGACTTCCGAAACCCATGTAGTGGGAGCACCAACCGCGAGAAGAAGATGATCATCTATGAAAAGTCGAGTAGATTTAATCGAGAATTCACCCGAGGAATCGAGGGACCAAATCCATCTATCATTAGAGACCGAGAGAATGACAGAGTTAACATCTTCGATGAGTTTGGAGAATTGCTCTTCTTCTAAACTTCCACGAGGGAGTCTTCTAAAAGAACAGGAAATAGAGCTAGCGTTGATTTTTTCTGCCACCGTAGAGTTTTTATTGCAATCTAAAGCAAACATACGCGGGTATAATTGCTTAAGGGGGATATCAGTAAGCCAAGAATCAACCCAAAATAAAGTATTCAACCCATTTCCCACTTTCCTTTTCATATGAGACAACAAGTTAATACCTTTGCTAGACAAATTTCCGCATTCACGAACAATAGTAGTCCAGGTAGAAGAGCGAGCAAACTTACCAGTGTTGTCTAAAGCTCCACCATCGCCAAACATAGCTTTAATGACCCTATACCATAAAGATGAATCCTTTGACCTGAACCTCCATATCCATTTGAATAAAAGAGCACGATTTTGAGCGAAGAAACTCGAAATACCAAGCCCTCCTTTTTTCCTTGAAACCATTATTTTTTCCCAACCAATCATAGACATTTTATTCTCATTAATATCTGCACCATTAAAGAATCTCCTGCGAATGGACTCCATCTTACGTAAAACACCAACAGGAGTTTTATAGATTGACATCAGGTATATAGGAAGCGAGCTAAGGACAGCTTTATTCAAAGTAAAACGACCACCTATAGAAAGCATTTTAATTTTCCACTTAGATAAACGGGATGAAAGTTTTGCAATAACCTCGTCCCAAAAGTTACTTCTAGAGCTGGAAGAACCGACCTTAACACCCAGATAGTTAAAAGGCGAGGAGAACGTGTTACAACCAATGACATTAGCAGCCACATCCACTTCTTCTTGAGAGGTACCAATGCCCATAATCTTACTCTTTTGAATATTGATTTTGAGCCCCGACGCCAAGTAGAAACATTTAAGCATATTAACGATAGTGATGACATTCGCCTTATCCCATTTACCAATGAAAACAGCATCATCCGCATAAAAGAGATGGGATAACGTTAAAGACTCATCAATACGAATACCTTTGTAGAGCCCGGAATTCAAGATATTGTTGAACGAAATGTGCAAACTTTCCATCACCAAAATAAAGAGGAAAGGAGAAAGAGGATCTCCCTGCTTCAAACCTTTATGAAATTTGAATTCTGATGAGGGACTTCCATTAACCAGAATCGATCCCATTGCCGAAGAAAGACACGCTTGAATCCACCCTCTCCATTTAACACCAAAACCAAAGTTATTTAGAACCCCGTCTAAATAATCCCATCTTACCGAATCGAAGGCCTTTTCAAAATCAGCTTTAAAAATCATAGCTTTGATTTTATGATACTTACACCACGAAATAAGCTCGTTAAGAATAAAAGGGCCATCCAGGATTTGACGTTTAGAAATAAAGGCAGTTTGAACGTCACTAATCAGATCAGGCATAACAATGCATAGGCGATTGGACAAGATCTTGGCAACGATCTTGTAAAAACTACCAATGAGGCTTATTGGACGAAAATCTTTCACCATCTTTGCATCCAATGATTTAGGAATAAGAGTAATAAATGAAGAATTACTTCCAGGAGGAAACTTACTAGAAGAGAAAAATTCCTTGACAGCATTAACCACATCATGCTGAATGATGTTCCAATATTTTCGAATAAATTCGAAGGAAAAACCATCCGGCCCTGGAGATTTATTAGTGCCACACTCCCAAACCGCCTTCTTAATTTCTTCTAAAGAGACATCACTTTCAAGGTCCGCATTCTGGTCTATAGAAATCTTTTGAAACATATGTGAATCAAGATTAATAGTCTGACCTGTAGGCATAGAAAAACGATTAGAAAAGTGTTCGAGAAATTCATTCTTCACTTTGGGAGGATCTTCAATCCACTCTCCATCGACAAGAACACCACGAATAGCAAGTTGAGACCGTTTTTTATTAATGATCCCGTGAAAATACTTAGAATTTTCATCACCTTCGATAGCCCATTGAATCTTGGCCTTTTGGGCCAAATCAGAAGAGTGTCGCTTATCAAGATCATGAATATCTTTCAAAAGGGAGATTCTTTCATTAATAATATCGTTAAAGAAAATAGACTCGTATAAGAGTGCTACAATTTTGTTAATCAAATGACAACTAAATACGTCAAGTTACACCAAATCAAACCGAGAATCTCATATTAGATAGGTGGTATGGTAGTGTGAAGAAACTTATGATTTCAATTGTTGAAAGACTCGTTACTATAAATTTAAGTATGTAAAGTTTATTGAATAAAAAAAATTACATGCTTGTTTATTTTTTTTAACTAGAATACGACTTGCAAGGAGTATAATAAGAACTTTTTTTATTAAGTTTGAATATCTACCAATTAAGATAGATGAACCAATAAAAAAAAATTAAAATACACAAAAGAGCTGACATATGCTTAACTTATTACTATAACTAAAAAAATGCTACTAATAACATCATGACAAAAAAGTATAATAAGAAGAAGAAAATATAGAAAAAATCAAGAGGTATGCTACATCCACAAAGGTTTCACAAAAAAAAATTCACAAAAGGATTTGGCATGCATTGATAGGATGATGGAAAATTAAAAGGAAGAGAGAGAAATGAATAAGATGATTTAATTGATGACAAGTCATTTTGTGGAAGTTTGTTTGTAAAATTTTTGTGGATGTAGCATTTTACTTTACACTATTCTATGCACGATCACGTGACCACACACAAGATAAGAAAGAGAGAGTGTCTCTTCTTCTTCTTATTTATAATTACCCTTTCTCCTTTCATCAAAGAAGATAAACACCGTAACATCAAAGAAACAGAGTCATTTAAAAAGAGTCATCTTCTTGCGTCATGAATTTTCAGATTAAATGACTTTGTTTCTTTTACTTGTGAGGGGGCAACACGATGACAAACATCAGAATCTCGGAAAAAATACACTACGCCAGAAAGTTATGGGGGGCACTTGCCCACCGTGCCCCCTCCATAGCTCCGCCCCTGATTGGGTGGCGGGTCCAAGAGAGATTTAAGTGGCAATAAAAAGAGTCGTGGCTGCAAACTCACCTTGATAGATACAGCAAGATAATAACAAGTATGATGCAGAAACGAAAAACGATGCACGCGAAACCTTGCAAAACTCTATCTGCAGCCTAAACGACAATTAGCACATATTTTACTAAATATGTGACATAAGACATGTCACATCCCCAGACGGGGCCTGGACGGAATACGTGTCCGGAGGCGTGACTTTATTGAGCATCTCAAGTACAAAGCATAAAGAACGACCTCTAAGGGTACGTTTTAAAAATAAACACCGTTGCATAGATTGAAAATAATAATTAGTTTTACATCAACCAAATTTAAGGGTTTTAAATGACAAATGCGGAAGCTTAAATAAGTTCAACAACAGTATTTAAAGACATAGATAAATCTCTGGAAAACTGGTACAGGGAATTAGACTTCACATAAGTCAATCAACAGCATCCATGCTAAGCACCTAAGAAAAACATGCTTAAAATGGTCAACGTAAAGTTGAGTGAATTCATAGGTTTAGTTCAAACGTTGTTATAGTGGACCATAAGATATCAAAACATATGCGACAGTTATAACAGATACAACTTCACATAAAATGTATTTACGTTGCACTAAGCTCATGACACTGAAGCTAATTACGCATGTTAGCATGTACATTGCTATAAGTATTTGTGTGCCCTTCCAGGTGTCCGACCAAAGACAACCTAACCAGTACGACATGACATATATCCGTTTATCGGGCGCCCCGTGGGTAGTGAGCGCTACTCACCCGGATAGGGATAATTAGTCCCAATAGATCTATTTATAACACTCGCGCTCCCTCGACCGGTCCTCCAGTCAAGAGATTGACGGTTCATGATAAGTGGGGCAGTAGTGGTCTAAACGCTACTTAGGCAACACGTAAACAGGGAAAATCTCACGCAAAGTACTTGTGTCCAGTTTTAAAAACAAGCAATGTTTCTCACCCCAAGTTATAAAACATTTATTCAAAACGAGTAAAAGAGTGGGGCTATGAACTCACCTTATACGGGTAGTGGATCAAAAGGAATCAATCAAGTGAAAATGAATCTCACGGTTCTAGCGACAACCTATCATATAGTCGTCGTTTAAGAATGATGTACAACGAATAACGCTTAACGCAAGAACTGATCATCCGAGCACGAGTAGACACGGCGTATCCCTTTTTAAAACGTACTTTCGGAAGTTATAAGTATTGACAAGTCTTGACATTTCAAAACATCTTAGAAAATATTTCGTCTTTTAGTGTATTTCGTCTTTTAGTGTATTTCGTCTTTTAGTATATTTTGTCTTTTAGTGTATTTTGTCTTTTAGTGTATTTTGTCTTTTAGTGTATTTCGTCTTTTAGTGCATTTCGTCTTTTAGTGTATTTCATCTTTTAGTGTATTTCGTCTTTTAGTGTATTTCGTCTTTTAGTGTATTTCGTCTTTTAGTGTATTTCGTCTTTTAGTATATTTTGTCCTTTAGTATGTTCCGTCTTTTAGTGTATTTCGTCTTTTAGTGTCCCGACACATCAACGTTGACTCAATAACTAAAAATGTTGACCTAAACTCGACACTTACGTTTTTCTACATTTTATCATGAGTTCGATAATAAAAGTATATTTTCGACGCTTTTATAAAGTTTATGAAATTTCGGCATGACCTTTCTAAAAATATCGACTTTCCATTTTTATCAACCTCGACACGTGAAAACACCCGTTTTACAAAAGTATATCTTTTATTGACTCGAAAGAATATCCGATCTATTTTTGACAACACCTCAAATATCGCAACAAATCCGTTCTAAACCTAAACCTCTTCGACATTCAATTTACGCTTCCAACAAATCCAACATCTAACTTAATCTCTTCGCCAACAATATTTAAACTTAATATACGATAAATCTTAAATAAACGATATAGCCGTAATATTAGCAATATATATATCAAAATAGTCACAACGAACTTTTAAACGCAAAAGTACAACTACTTTTTATGTTCTTCCATTTATAAACAAAAGATTAAACTTTGAGACTTGTAGTTTTATTGAAAAATAGATAATGGTTTTCACAACGATCCACTTTGTACACCTTGTTCGGAATGATCATACGAATGCAAAAGTACAATTTATTTATGAAAAAATAGAGATGACTTACAAAGAAACATGACGAAAGATGATTAGAAGCTAAGAACAACCCAAACGTTGTTTTATAAAATACCCAGATGCAATAACAATCAACTCGAACAATATAGCTTCAAATGGTTGCTTAAGAATTAAAAATGAATGGAGTTGCGTGTGTTTGTTTGATGGTTCGGATAAAGAGGGAAGAAAAGAAAGAGAAGTTTATGTGTGTGTATGGATTGAATATGAATGAGATGCAAATGAATGAGGTGATATATATAGGCTAGTTCCAAAATTCACAACACACACATGTGTGTGTGCTTGTAGCCAATCGGACAAGGGGGGGACAACACAAAGGGGACCAATTTAATCTCCTAAAGGAATCCTTGTATGTACATGTCCTTACCATATTTCATGCTAACTTGTCTAGGATTTCAAAATATGAAAAATGGTATCCCATGGAGATGGTGTTGGTGATATTCGGATATGACAAACCAAGGGGGACCCAAACAAATGATTTCCCACATTATTAGGATCACTAGTGCTCAAAACATTAAATTCAAAGCCCCTTTCATGAACTGCAAATGCTATAGAATTAAATCGCATAGCAGTAAATAACGAAACGAGTAACGAGTAAACACGGAAAAATTATGAAATTTTACTATGCTTTTAAAAACATAAAAACGTTTGCTATTGCAAAATACTACAACGTTTGGGGTCCCGGTTCGCTCCCGGTGACGTACTCAGATATAACGTAACAATTCCCGGTTTAAACGGAAAGCTTAACGAAACTTTTAAAATTCCAAAATTCTAAACAGAATTCGGCTGCTTTTTATTAAACAGAAATTTTTGGGTTGTCACATGATAAATCTCTTTCAGGGAGTGAGGGAGGCTTGACTCTCAAAAGTGTCTATGATCTCTATCTTTCATTGTGTACACAAGTCACAGCTCAAGCTGAAGAAATCAAATCTTTGAAGGCACAAGTCAAGAAGTTGAAAAAGCACGCCAGGCCTTTATCTTCATCATTATAGCTTGGCTCAGGTCTATTAAGAGAAAAGAACCAAAATAAGAAGGAAGGTCTTGAAGACTTCAAAGAGGAGGAGTCATTAAAAAGGGAGGAAAAAAACTGGTAAATCTTCTAAAAGTGCTGCCTACAGTACCTACAAACACTAAATGGGATGATTTGGACATGGACATTGATGACACATGGACTTCACTCTTGCCCCAAGATGAGGGAAGACATGATAAAGTTAATGAAAAGGGAGAAAAGTACTGCTCAGCAAACAAAGTTACTAATATGCAAGATGAAGTACTGACATGCCAAAGTTAGTACTGCCAGACCAAAAACTTAGTACCGACAAGCTGAGGAAGGTTATGCTGACAGAACCAAGAGAAAGTACTTCTTCAGCAGCTCAAACAACTCCAACACCTACTCCAACAACCTTTGGAGATGATGAAATGATTGCTCAAGTTCTTCTAAACATGAGTCAAGCTAAAGCAGTTTCAAAAGAAAAGGAAAAAGGAGTAGAAATTAGAAATGCTAAAAATGCTGAGAGACCAAGGACCACTTTAACAGATCGTATTAACATTTGTGAAGCTCTTCCCAAGATTGATCAAAATGATTAAAGTGCAAAAGAGGATTGAAGAAGATGAGGAATCTGATACTAAATCTGTAGAAATTACTGAAGCTAAAAAGAAGTTTGATCAGATTGCTCATGATGAAGAAGTGGCTAGAAAAATACAAGAGGAATGGAAAGCTAAAGAAGAGAGAAAAAGGCTAACTGGGGAGGAAGCAACTAAGACTGCACTCTCTAATAAATATGACTTTATTCAAGAAAGAATTAAAGCTGACAGACTTCTAGCTGAAAGAGTACAAGAAGCAAAGAGAGAACAGTTCACATTGGAAGAGAGAGCAAAATTTCTTCATGATACTATAGCTACTCAAAGAAAAACCCTTGTCAACAAAGAACTGAAGTAATTAGAAAACAACCTCCAACAAGAATCAGTTAGGAATCAAATGATGACTTATTTGTAACATTTTGGAAACAAGAAGCATGCTGATGTAAAGACCCAAAAGCTTTGATGAAAATAAGGCTTTTGTATGAAAAAGTAAAGAGGTTTGATGATAGTTTCATTACTATTGGTTCTACTGAAGATGAAAAAAAGATTTAAGAAATGAATGAAGGAGCTAGTGATCCTGACAAGAAGAAGAAGTTTGTCAAGGAAGATGTCTCAGCTAAGGTACCTGCAGAGCAAGATGTAGCAGAGCAGGTACAAAGAAGAGAAAAGGTGGTCATTTTATGAAGATGATTTGCTAGGATAAAGTAAGACCACAACCAGATGTGGATAGTGATGATGAACACAGAAAGTGTCTAAAGATTGTTACATTTGAAGGTACTATAGATAGTGAAATAATGGAGAGAAAATCATTTATTTCTAAGTTGGACAAGGTTTCATCACCAGAGGGGGATTACCTTGTTGTCTACAGAGTAAATGAATTTTAGGGCATTCAATATCTTTTGGAGTACTTCATATTTTTTTACAGACAAGATATGTTTCACATATATGATTGGTAATGAAGCAGTACTCAGAAAGCACACCAGAAGGTATAGAGTTGATTCTTTGGGGAGACTTGAAGATTATGATGGAATCCTCAATAGAAGTAACTGATCAAGTGCGTAAAGTTCTAAGGAATGATTCAACAAGATTAAGAGTTGTCACTTAGAGAATGTATGAGGCTTGTGGTGTTTTGCTTACTAGAGTTTAATGGATGGAACAGTTCAATTCATATGCTAGTTTGAAAAGAAAATATCCTCTCTCCAAGGAATTGCTGCAAAGAATGCTTGATTTTGGATTAGAAGTTGAGGTAGAAAGTACTGCTGCATTAGATTGATAAGGTTCATTAAGCAACACCTTTAAGAAAGCGTAAGCTGAAATGGAATTGAGAAGGGTTTGAGTGTTGGCTAACCACCACACAACAAATGGTCATCAGTTCACCATGCTTAACAGGCATAAGAACTGGCTAGTCCATAAGCAAACGGCTTGTGGTAAAGACTTCTCAAATCCGTTTATGGTTGACAATTTACCAAAAATTGTAGGGTTCTCAACTCACCTTGCTTCATGGTTAAGAGTTGGCTAGTCCATGATCAAACAGTTCATGGTAAAGACTAATCAAATCTGTTGATAGCTGATAGTTTGCTAAAAACTATATGGTTTATCAATGCACCATGTTATGGCAATGAAGCATTGGCTAGTCCAAAAGCAAACGGTATTTGGTAAAGACAAATCAATTCCGTTGATGGTTGACAGTTTACCAAAAACTGTATGGTAATTAACTCACCATGTTTTTAAATGAAGAGTTAACTATCCCAGAGCAAACGGCTACTGGTAAAGGAACATCAAATCCGTTAATGGCTGGTAGTTTGCCAAAAACTACAAAGCCAACTTAGTTGGATTGTTGCTGAAAAGATGTTGCTGTGTTGCTGAGAAGACAAAGTTGCTGCTGAAGAAGGATAGAGTTTAAAAGATCAAGAAATGATAAGAGTGTTTGGATACATCCTCTATGCGTTAAAGAAGTTGAAGAAACATGAAGTTAAAAGAGTTCAACATTCATGTTTAAGGGAGGATTGTTAGGATTTATGTTTTCCTAACTTAGTACCGACAGTACAAATAGTTAGTACTGATAGTTATAGTTAGTACCGACAGTACAAAATGTTAAGTACTGATCAGTTAGTTAGTACCGATAGTAGAAAATAGTTAGTACCGTTTAAGAGATATGTATGAGATATTTTAGGAGAAGATATGTACGCGTTTTGTAAGCCTGTTAGGGTTTATCCTTGTTCTATAAAAGGATTCCTATTGGCATAGTTAGAGATACGATCTCAAGAAATCTCATAGCAAAATCATATCTCAATAGTTAGTAATCTGTAATCATTCAAAGCAGATTAATAGAAGTTATTATTTAGTTCTTCATTGTTTTTCTTAGTACGTGTGTTAAGATTCCGCATTAACACATAGTATTTATAATCAGTGTTTCTACATAGTCAATTGTATTTATACATCTTGGCTATCATCCTTAATAGGCTGCAGAGATCTATTCAACAAGGGACTCACACATGTTCTTAATTTTATGTTTATTCTTGATAAATTGGTGGAAGAGACTAGGTTAGTATGAAGTTGTTGTGGTGATGGAAATTGGTGGAAGAGATTAGGCTAGTATGGAGTTGTAACTTGTAGGTGAAAAATAATGGTAGAATAGAAAAAAAATAGTTGTTGTTCAGATTTTCTTTAAATATTTTTGTATAGTAAAACTTGACTTGAATAGCCGAGGCTTTGAAAAATAGAAAGTAGACTTAAATACGAACGCGTGAATATAAAGAACGTTAAAATCGAACTTAAAACGAATGAGATATGGTCAAAATAAGTTTAGTAATTTTTCCGGCAAAACTGTTTTATAAGTAATCTGTCCAGGCCCATTTGGTGACGTTTTTGACCCTTTTCGGGTCCGGGTCGGGAAAATTTTATAAACGATATTTAGTAGAGCTCGACTTTACACAAAAGTGTAGTATTCGCTCGTTTCGTAAATCTTTATAACGAAGAAGTTATAGCATTTATAAAACTGGACCAGAATGTATTTTTATAAAAATAGTGAGCTGTTTAATAATTAAATTGGGGTTTTCAGACGTTTTCAAGTCCGTTTGAGCTATAAAAACCTTAACAAATATTATAGTATGACTTATATATTTTCTAGGCGCGTCAAAAACTTTCAAAAAAAAATA
>BQNB010097070.1:0-25475 GCA_026074375.1 Tanacetum coccineum | reverse complement strand
TAGCTTTGACGTAGTTTTGAAAGTCATCCTTCGACACACCTTGTGTTTGAGGAGCGGGAGCTTGGTAAAGCGGGGCTTGGTAAACCGGAGGTTGATTAATCAGAGGTCGATAAATTTGGCCTTGGTAGTAATTATTCCCCCGGTTTTGATTGTAACGGTTTTGATTATTTCCTTGGTTTTGTTGAACGAGAGGAAAACCGGGAGGTAGAATTTGATTAGCAATCGGGGGTCGGTAACCGGTATTTCCTTTGTTGAAATTAGCCACGGCGGCTTGAGAGACATATTCTTGAATATTCTCACGATAAACATTGCCATCGGTGGCGGGACAATTTCTGAAAGAATGAGCACCACCGCAAGTTACACAATTTTCCTCGATCGCTTTTACGGTAGCGGGAGCTTGGGATTGTTTTTTCTTATCGAGAAGCAAGGCCTTCACCATATCTTTAAGTTTGGCAACATCGGGAGAAATACCAGGGGTAGAATTGCTCGTACACCACTATGGCAACAACCGTTTGTTTCGTGAATTACAACTTTGTATCTTGCTCATCAATGATCTTATGCAATCTCGAGGCATTTTTATCCAAAAAATACACCCGCGGGGCGAAATCAAAACGAATCTCTTGAATCATTAGAGTTCAAAGCATTGTAGAATGTATCGAGTTGATGTAATTCTGAAAATCCATGATGTGGACATGCCCGAAGAAGATCGTTGAATCGGTCCTATGCCTCATAAAAAGTTTCATCAAATCGTTGTTGAAACCTCGTGATTTCATTTCGAAGGTTTGTTGTCTTTGAGGGAGGGAAAAATTTGTTTATGAATTTCGAAACAAGATCATCCCATGTAAGAATCGATCGAGGGGGTTCTTTTTCAAGCTAAATCCAGGCGGCACCCTCGAGGGAAAATAGGAAAATCATAAGCTTAACCGACGTACTCGGGACGTTCGGGAACTTCATTGTAGAAGTGATCTTGTTGAAATATCGAATGTGAGCATGAGGGTCTTCTTTGTCATGTCCAAAAAATTGTTTATTTTGAACAAGAGTAAGCAAACCATGCTTAAGCTCAAAGTTGTCCGCGGTGATCTCGGAAACAACGATTGCATCCTCGTAACCCTCGGTGGGTGCTTCGAGCAAATGCGCTGATTCGTATTATAGTATATATATAATATATAACACAATGCAAACCTCAACCAATTGCCCTTGACCAAGGCAAAAAGTCAAAATTCACAAATAGAATCAATATATATCCGGAAGTTTGATTTCCCGGGTCGTTATGTCCCAACGAGGTGTGCAATTGAAAATCGAATGACGATTTGATATTTGATGTTTGAATATGACAAGATTATGATTGGTTTTCTATTACTACAAGTAAAAATGCAAAATCAAGCAAAAGAAAACCTAAAACGAAAGTAATTTAACTTAAATCCTAAAACGGTGACGTAAAAACGCGAGCTAAAAACCTAAATTATCTAATTTTAACCCTAATGTAAATTTTTTACTTTAAATGAGCTAAAAATGACTAAATATGAAGAATAAAAAAAACTAGAACAAAAACGGAGGTGTTTTGAGCTAAAAACGAGAAAGAACGAGAACGGGATCGAATCCCGTTCTTTAAAAAATGAAAAGTTGCAAAAATGACCCTATGAAAACACTAATATTTTTCCTAGAAACTATGTAATAAAAGAAAATTTTAAAAAAAAGATTTATATTTTTCTGATTAATATTTTATTTTTTATGAATTTTTTAAGTTTTTAATCTAAATAAATTATAAAAAATACTAAACGTTTATATAAAAATCTAAAAAAAATACAAAAAATAGCTAAAGTTATGACGATTCTAAGAAAAATAAGTTGGGGAGCACAGCTTATCTCAATAAGTTGTTAAAAATCAAAACAGCTTATAAGCTTATTTGGCCAAAACGTGGTTAAATATTTAACCACTTGGGTCTTTAACGAAAAAGACCCAAGGGCGCAGCGGTGAGTGTGTGTGTATAAAGGGTGAGAGTGTTGAGGTCGGGGGTTCGAGCCCTAGCTCACCCCTGACTTCCACTTTCCCCTTTTATTTTATTTTTTTTGAAAACTTTTTTCACAAACTTGTAGAAAAGACGAAAATAAGCATTTTTTATGAAAGCACTTTTTATAAAAGCTACAAATAAGCTCAGAATAAGCCAAAACAAACAGACAGTATAAAAAGTTTTATACACTTAGAAAATAAGCTAAGTTGATTGGGCTTTTTGGACCTAAATAAGCAACTAAAAAGAAAATAAGCTAACCTAAGATTTTTCTACACCTAATAAGCAAATGCAGACTAAAATGAGCAAAAATGAACGAGAAATAAGCTGAGAATAGCTAATAAGCTATCTGACATAAAAAATGGGATGCAAACAGACAAAGGGGCACCTTTGTGCTTATTTTTAAACCCTTTAGACAAAGTCTTGGGCTTATTCACTTACAAAACTAAAAAGCCTAACCAAAAATCTATATAAAACAACAATCAAAAGACATTTTGAAAGTTAAATAAGCTATAAAAAAGATGAGTGAAAAAGCTATGACAGACAGAACTTTTCTTTTTAAACTAAATCTAAATGCTAAACTAGTTGGCTTTTAAAAGGACAAATAAGCAAGTAAAAAGCAAGATAAGCAAACACAGCTTAACACACAAGTAAAATGAACAACTAGGAAGAAAATTAGCAAATTAAATAAGCCAAATAAGCCAGCAGTTGGCTTAAAACTCTCAACAGTACTAACTTAAGAGTTAGTGCTGCTAGAATCAATCTTAAGCTACTAAGCTTATAAAAAGCTAAAAAGCACAATGCACTGACAAATAAGCAAACAAAATGGCTTAACTACACCTAAAAAGCACTTAAAAGCAAAATGAGACCAGAAAATTTAACAAATAAGCACTCTCAGCACCAGGGGAGCTTTTGCGCCAAACAGCTCAAAAGGGTACTTTTGGCTTATTTATAAGCCTGAAAATGGAGTCCTTATGTCTTAAGGGCTTATATGCCCTTAAAGCTTGAACAACTAGCTACAATAATCAGCAAAAATATTTGAGTTTGAAACTCAAATAAGCCATGAAAATGGCTTATGAAATTAGTTGTTCACAAAGATTGGCCATTTTTGGTTTTTCTTAAAGAAAAAGGCACAAAGAGCAGACTATAAAATAAGCTAGTAAATAAGCTCAAAATCAAAAGAAAAGTCAAAACATATTTAGATTAACTCCAAGTGAGCTTGTGCTCAAATTTTCAAAAGCTAAAAAAACATTTTAAGCATCTGATAAATGAGGAAGAAAATGGGCAGTTTTGTACTAAAAGACTCTTAAGAAAACCTATGACAGATTTGAAAGAAAACACAAGTAAACTAAAGACTCTTGGACTAATCCATTTTGACACTACAAAAGACACTAAAACTGGTTTTAAAAACTATTTTTTGAAAGCTAATCTAATAAGTACTAAAGAAACTGTTTGTCACCAACAGTTTCAAAGGACCAATGAGAAAAACTTAAAAACAACTTATAGAACTTAAAACTCTTGAAAAACAGTTTACTAACAACTCAAATTTGCTTGTTAAAGAAAGCCAAGTGACCCATTAGGTGTTTAAACTCAAATTGACCCGTTTTTACCCTTGACCCAAACACCCCTTTAAATATGAAAGGGTCTTTTTAAGACTGATTTTGAGGGTTTTAAGCCAAGGTATTTGAAAACCAGATAACAAGCAAACTATGTTGAGCAAAATTAAGCTAAAAGCATACAATGATAAGCACTAAATAAGGCAAATAAGCTATAAGCAGTTGATAAGGAAAAAGGGCAGTTTAAAGAGAAAACTTAAACAAAAGACAAAATAAGCAAACAACAAGCACAAACAAGCATAAATGAACATAAAGGACATAAATAAGCACAGAAAAGTATAAATAAGCACAAAATAAGCTAAGCTACAGTAAAACTTGAAAATGAGAGAAAATTAGAAACTTACAATACCCTTGCTTAAACAGGGCTACTTAAGCTTTTACAAGCTAATCTACAAGCTCTAGCTTGTCAAAGACAAGCTAGTAGTGTCCATAAGCCCATCCAAAACTGGCTTATCATCCATAAGCTGTGGTATTTGAGGTGAGTATTTTTTTTGGTTTTTCTAACTACAAACTTAACTCTTTTTATAACTTACTGCAAGTAGGTTAATATTAAACCCTTATAAAAGCTTTTGAACAAAATTTCATAACAATTTAACAATTTACGACTTGAAATTATAAATTGGGATTTTAACTTGAAAACTCAATACTTCATTAATTGCTTAAGAAAACAGATACAATGCTTAAATTAAAGACAGAATTTATAAAAAAACTTAAAATATTACAAATTAAAAACCTAGATGCCTTTCATGGCTTACAAGATGGCCTATTTATACTAGAAACTTTAAAGTCTTGGCCTTTGAAGTGTGCTTTTTTTGTGAGACGAATTGAGGCTGTGTTTCTTGTGTAAGCTGAATCAAAACTCAATCTTGGCCCTTGAATTTGACTTGTGCTTTCTTGAATCAATAACCGACATTGGATTTGTCTTGAAAATAGTAGGATTGCCAACATGGAAAGGTGGTATGTGATTAGGGTTTTAGTGGGGAGGGGAAGAGGTTATTACCCAATGGGTAATTTTAGGGATGCAGGGTAAAGATGGGGGAGAAAGCCCATGAGTTGTTCTTGGGTTTATTTGGGCGGGAAAAACTATTTTAAGAATGCAGGGGAAGGGTTTGGAGACTTGCCAACTTTGGTCCATCAAAGATATAAGTGCCTTTGCAACACTAGTCCTTGTGGTGTATAAGTTTGTGGAAATGGCAGAAATGGCCCTCCAGGGTGTATAATAGTGTTGCAAAACTCGTCATTTAGTGTTACAAGTTTAAGGGTTTGGCAGTTTTGCCCCCTAAACTTATACTTGGGCTTATAATTGGGCCGGGCTGGTAATAAAAGGGTTTTGGGCCTTTGTTGCCCAATTTCTTGTAGTGTATAAATGGGCTGACCCGGCCCATTTAATATTTCTTCGGTTTTGGCTTAGCTTTGACCATTGACTTTCCCGGACGTTTTTAGTCATTTAAGCCCGTTTTTAATGGAAAAGGGTATGTGTAATTAAGCACATACCAAAATCCCCCATACTAAGATATTGCCGATGTCCATCATCAATGTTTGAAGATAAACACTCAGAAACCAAGAATCTTAATCCCCCTTCGACTATTAACATTCGAAAAGTAGCTATCGTGTTCTCAAGGGGAACTAAAAAATCAATAGCTTCGGACAAGTCCTGTTTTCACACATTTTTTTATTATGTACAATAACTATAACTAATATGTTTGGATTTTCTTTCTTTCTTAACTACCCTGTTTGACTTCCTTATTATATCAATACTGGGTTCATAGATGAGAAGCGCCATAGAATAATTACGTGATGTCCTGAGGATAAATTCGTGTCCTTAGATTTTTCCCTATTTCCAAGCAAAGCGTAAAACGAAATCACCAGTATAGTACAGTAAAGTGCTAACATACTTTATAACTATGATTGTCGAACTTTTCGCTCCCAACATTATTCAATTAGTGTGATTGTGCTTAATTTTAAGGTTAAATTTAGTCGACTATTTTTAAGAAAGTAGTATGTTTATATGCATAACGATAGTTCTAAAGAAATCTGGGGGAAAAGACTAGATCACCACCAACCAGCTATATCGATAGATCCCAGCCGAGTTTGACTTAGGTTATCAGGTTGAGACCCCACAGGAGAATGTTCGCAATGTAATAGCTGGATATATCCACCTTTTTAGGCCGAATTTCTTAGATTTACCGCTAAATAAACAACATACTCAAGCACGCAACATTAAAAATTAAATGATTCCATTGGTGAGACTATTACATGTAACCAAACCTTTCTACTTGGAACGTCCCAAGCCTCATCAGCTAAGTGCCCAGGTTTTTGACACCCCACGGAGAATACTTAATCGAAATAATCTACCGATGGCAACCAACAACTTTTAAAGTCTTAAAGCAAGTTATTCTTAGTTCAAAATTATACTTGAGTTTAGAAAAAGAAATCTTAACCATTAAATTTTTATTATGCTTAAAATACTATACCTACGTCATCATTTACATGACTACAACATCGGCCACGCCTCCGACAAGATGTAGTGACTTAGTCTGACGACGGTTTCTTATTGATAACACTTACGCATGCACTTTGGCATTTATTATCTCACTATGGGCCTTGTTTTGAAGACTGCAACATCGGTTGTGAGCCGGCAAGATGCAGTTAACCCTTACCACACAGTTTAGTTATTTAAATTTTCAATTTTTTTCATCATTTTTCATTTTTTTTACAAAAGACTTATTTTACGTAATAGAGAAAATTTGTTTTTCTTTAGAAACTCATGTATAAAGATGAACTAGATGAATATTTTCGTTCCGAAGAGCTTCTTTTTGAAAATGTCGGTTTAAGTTAAAGCAAAATAAGCACGTTTATTCAGTAGGTTAAGAGATCTTCTGGAGGAAAAAGCGACAAGTTACACTTATACGATTTAAGATTTCCAAATATCCTTGTTTTAGCATCTACTTGTAAATTAACACTATCATTTTTTGTTCTTCGCAAATTTTAAGATCCTCTAATAAAGGGATCCGCGAATGGGCTTAGCCTATTAAACTTTCGTTTTATTAATGGATAAGGGACAAAGCTTAGGACTCAACATGCCGATCGAGTCAAAAATTATTCTCATTCTACCCATTAGGAAAGTCAAAACTGTGACAAAACACTTATTTTATTTTTGAAAATTTTTAAATTTTTTTCATTTTTTTGGTATTTTTGCAAAAATTTGGTGGTAAAAACGGGATTACGTGATAACAACGACTGCAGGCAAAAATCAAATCGAAGATCCCCCCCATACTAGAACTAAACATCGTCCTCGATGTTTTGAAGGGTACCTACGTAAATCTAAGGCCGTTTATTAAGTGTGCCAAAAGATAAAACGTTAGTCGATTAGATTAGGATATTGGATTCCCAAAATGAAGCTGAGGATGTGAAACTCTTGTGAATGAAAGACAAAACTGAGAGCACGAGAGTCTTCACAATCCGGGCAATCCTGGACAATTAACAACACAAACACGAAACACGGGTAATGGAAGAGGCGAGCCTCCACACAACAAGAAAACACTTATTCATTTCTACACAATACTACGATAAGCATGGGGTGCCTCCCACGAAGCGCTTGTTTAAGGTCGCTATGCTTGACCCGTCCCCGAATTTATTGGTCCATGGGGAACGTCTGGAGATCTGGGACTACCAATTGTGGTACGTCCCCTCCAAAGTAGTGCTTCAAACGGTGACCATTTACTTTGAAATTTGGCCTGGAGTTTTGGGATAACTCGACAGTGCCATATGGAAAAACTTGGGTTACAGTGAATGGTCCACTCCAGCGGGTCTTAAGCTTGCCCGAGAAAATCTTCAATCTAGAGTTAAAGAGGAGGACTCGATCACCGACGTTGAAAACGCGGTTTTTGATCTTGGAGTCATGGATTTTCTTTGTTTTCTCTTTATAGATCAAAGAGTTTTCATAGGCATGATCACGAAGTTCATTAAGTTCATTGAGTTGAACTTTTCTGTAATTACCCGCGGTTTTGATATCAAAGTTTGTATGCTTAAGGGCCCAGTAAGCTTTGTGCTCGAGCTCAATCGGAAGATGACATGCCTTCCCGTACACCAACTTGTATGGAGTACACCCGATGGGTGTTTTGTAAGCTGTGCGGAAGGCCCAAAGTGCTTCATCTAATTTATCCGACCAAGAGGCACGGTTTTCGCCCACTGTCCTTTCAAGAATTCTTTTCAAACCACGATTGGATACCTCAACTTGTCCACTTGTTTGTGGATGATACGCGGTGGAGAGACGATGAGTGACTCCGTATTTAAGCATGACCTTTGCAAATTGGTCATTGCAAAAATGGGTTCCGCGATCACTTATGATTGCACGAGGGGCACCGAATCTGGCGAAGAGAGATTTAAGAAATTTGCAAACAACTCGGGCGTCATTGGTGGGGAGCGCTTTTGCTTCAACCCATTTTGATAAATAATCAACGGCCACGAGTATATATTTGTTCCCTCTTGAAGACGGGAACGGCCCCATAAAATCAATGCCCCACATGTCAAAGATTTCGCAAACTTGGATAGAGTTTTTGCATCTCATCCACGTTTTGCGAAATTTGCTTGAACCGTTGACAAATGTCACATCGGGTGACAAAGTCGTGGGTATCCTTGTAGATCGTGGGCCAATAAAATCCTGAATCGAAGATCTTTTTAGTGGTGTAATTGGCACCGTAGTGTCCCCCGGTGGGTCCACTGTGGAAATGTTTGAGAATGTCAAAAGCTTCTTGCCCTGAAACACAACGCCGGATCACTTGATCCGTACATATCTTAAACAGGAAGGGGTCATCCCAAAAGTAGTGTTTGACGTCTTTGAAAAACTTTCTTTTCTGCTGAGACGACATCCCTTTGATCACAAAATTCCCCGCATGGTAGTTTGCAAAATCGGCAAACCATGGGGCATTATCATCACCACGAAAGGTAACCATCCCAAGTGTCTCGAGAGGAAATGTTTCCGTAATTTCCTTTTTCTCGAGCTCACTTTGATGGGGATTTTCAAGTCTGGAAAGGTGGTCGACGGCGAGATTTTCTGCTCCTTTTTTATCACGGATAACGACATCAAATTCTTGGAGCAGCAAAATCCACCGGAGCAATCTTGGCTTAGCATCCTGCTTAGCAAGCAGGTACTTGAGAGCCGAATGGTCCGTATACACTATGCTTTTGGACAAGACAAGATATGGCCGGAATTTCTCGAAAGCATACACTACGGCAAGTAATTCTTTTTCCGTTGTAGTGTAATGTGCTTGAGCCTCGGTCATAGTTTTGCTTGCATAGTGTATCGGCTGGAAGTGCTTGGTCTTACGTTGCCCTAGGACTGCCCCAACAGCAAAATCACTTGCATCACACATGATTTCAAAGGGCAAGTCCCAATCGGGAGCAACTAGAATTGGAGCCTGGGTTAACTTCATCTTAAGGGTTTCAAATGCTTCGATGCATTCCTTCGAGAAGATAAACGGAGTTTCTTTTTCAAGGAGGTGGGTCATAGGCCGGGCGATTTTGGAAAAATCCTGAATAAATCGTCGGTAGAATCCGGCGTGACCGAGAAAACTGCGAATACCCTTCACGGTAGTGGGATGAGGCAATTTTGCAATGACATCAACTTTTGCCTTATCAACCTCAATCCCGGATTTAGAAATCTTATGGCCAAGGACTATGCCTTCCTTGACCATAAAGTGGCACTTTTCCCAATTTAGCACAAGATTGGTGTCTTCACACCTTTGGAGCATTTTGTCTAAATGGGAAAGGCAAGAGGAGAAAGAATCACCGAAAACTAACCTATTACACAATATTATTTATCTATTTATTACAAGATATTTATCTCAATAAGATCGTCACTTTTATCATTCCTAACACAACTGCTGCTACGACAACTACAACTGTTGTTACAAGACCCAAGGCTAAAAGGCTTGTTATTCAAGAGCAGGAGCAAGCATCTACACCAATAACTTCTTCAAAGGACAAGGGTAAAGGAATCATGGTTGAAAAACCTTTGAAGATGAAGAAGAAAGATCAAGTCCTCTTTGATGAACAAGAAGCTATAAGGCTACAAGCTCAATTTAATGAGGAAGAGAGGATTGCAAGAGAAAAAGAAGAAGCTAATGTTGCCTTAATTGAAGAATGGAATGATATTCAGGCAAAGATTGAGGCTGATCAATTATTAGCTGAAAGACTGCAAGCAAGAGAACAAGAAGAGTTGACCATTGAAGAAAAGTCTAAACTGTTTCAACAACTCTTGGAGAAAGGAGGAAGCACTTTGCAGCTAAGAGAGCAGAAGAAAGGAGAAATAAACCACCCACAAAAGCTCAACAAAGGAGTATAATGTGTACCTATCTAAAAAACATGGCAGGATTGAAGCCTAAAGACTTGAAGACTAAGTCCTTTGCCAATGTTCAAGAGTTATTTGATAAAGCAATGAAAAGGGTAAACACATTTGTTGATATGGATACAGAATTGGTAAGAGGTAGTGAAGTAAGAGAAGAAGGAAGTGAGACAAGAGAAGAAAGCAGTTCTAAAAGAGCAGGTGATGAGCTAGAATAAAAGCCTTCAAAGAAACAAAAGATAGAAGATGATAAAGAAACAGCTGAGCTTCAAAGTATGATGGAAGTCATTCCTGATGAAGAGGAAGTAGCAGTTGATGCTATACCTTTAGCTACTAAGCCTCCAAGCATTGTTGATTGGAAGATCATTAAAGAAGGAAAGATTGGCTACTATCAAATCATAAGAGCTGATGGAAATTCAAAGAGGTACTCATCAATGATTCAGATGCTTAAAAGTTTTGACAAGGAAGATTTGGAAACTCTGTGGAAATTAGTAAAAGCTAAGCATGGATATACAAGACCAGAAGAGGGATATGAGAGAGTACTATGGGGTGATCTAAAGACAATGTTTGAGCATAATATAGAAGATACAGTGTGGAGGAATCTACTAGGAAACAAAGTGTTGATTTGGAAATTATTTGATTCATGTGGAGTACACTTTGTGAGGTTTCAAGACATGCATATCATTATGTTGGTTGAGAAGAGATATCCCCTTACACCAGCAACAATTACAGAGATGCTGAATAGGAAGCTTTAAGTTGATCATTGCAATGAAATGTGTTATCAGCTTCTTAAGCTTGTGACAAAGCAGCTCAAGAAACAATGAAGTGTTTGGAATCATCCTCCTGGTGATTATGAAGCTTTTAATGAAGAAACTTAATGATTTTAAAGATAAATATCAAGTTTAGGGGAGGATTGTTAGGATTAAAAGCCTTCTTGAAGTTACTGCTGTTAAGGTATTAGTTACTGCTGCTAAGCATAAATTAGTGTTGTTAGTAATCTTAATGAAAAATATGCTAAGTAGTTAGTACTGCTAGTGTAAGTTACTACTGCTAGTGTATATTACTACTGCTAGTTACTACTGCTAGTAATGTTAGTACTGCTAGAGTAAAGTTAGTACTGCTAGAGTAAAGTTAGTACTGCTAGTGTAACTTAGTACTGCTGGTGAAGATTGAAGAAAACTTTCTAAGTAGTTAATGCTGCTTGTACACAGTTAGTGCTGCTGGTACAAAAGTTACTACTGTTGTTGTTGAAAGTTAATGCTGCTGGTATAAAAGTTACAACTGCTGAAAGATTACAACTGCTAAAAGGATAAAGACTGCTCAGAGAAAAGATAAAGATTGCTTATGGGATATTTTTGTAAATGATGCGTATAAGTTATTTGTTTAGAAGATCATGATAACTTAGGAAAATTTTGTAATCCTATTAGGACTCCTTGGTGTATAAAAGTAGGTCCTAGGGTAAAGAATTCTATGTATCAAGTACCAAAAATGATTCATAGAATTGTCATAGCTTCAAGGTTTTGTAACCCTAATACTAGGAAAGTATTCGTATTATTTGTAATTATAATATTGGAGCTTTTATTGTTGAATTAAATTGTGTTCTTATGTTACTGTTTCATTGAAGAATTCTTCTTATATTAAATATAAGATTCCGCATAATCTTTAGTATTATCAAACAAAGTTTCTATCATAGTTGTATTGGATTTATATTGCATAACTAAACCTTACACAAGCTAAGGAATTCAAGATCCATTGAAGTGGGATAAAAATTGGTTCTGGTTGTGAGTTATTCTCCCGATTTGGTTGTACCGGTTCTGATTAATCCCCTGAATTTGGTTGAACGAGAGAGGAAAACTGGAGGTCGAACTTGATTTGCCAACCATCGAGGTCAGTAACCGTATTCCCTTGA
Source organism: Tanacetum coccineum (assembly GCA_026074375.1). Lineage (NCBI taxonomy): Eukaryota > Viridiplantae > Streptophyta > Magnoliopsida > Asterales > Asteraceae > Tanacetum > Tanacetum coccineum. The sequence continues at coordinate 13,596 of BQNB010097070.1, read as the reverse complement.
GTTTATAGTAACCGCAGCGGCTCTTGTGACACAACGTACCTTGAGTATTGTCCACGATAAAAGTTGCCATCGGTGGGCGGGACAATTTCGATGATAATGAGCACCAACCAGCAAGTTACACACTTTTCCTCGACCGCTTTTACGGTAGGCTTGGAGCTTTGTGGAAATTATTTTCTTATCAAAAGCAATGCTCAAACCATAATCTTTAAGTCAGCAACATCGGTATGAAACTGCGGGGTGTAAGAAGAGCTCGTACTCACTTTTTGCAACAATGGCCTTGCTTCGTGATTGATGAACTTTGGACTTGCTCTTGATGATTTTTAGGCATTCTCGAGGCATTTTATCCAAAAAGTTACCACCCGCGGCGGAGTTAAATGAATCTTGATCATTCGAGTTCAAGGCATTACAGAATGTATCGAGTTGATGCAATTCTAAAAAACACCATGATGCGCGGCATGCCCGAAGAAGATCATGAATCGTTCCATGCTCATAAAAAAAACGATTCGTCAAATCTTTGTTGAAACCTTGTGATCTCATTACGAAGAATTGTCGCTTGGAGGAGGAAAAAATTGGTTGAGTGAATTTCGAAACAAAGATCATGCCCAAGTTAAAATCGATCGAGGGTTACTTTTCAAGCCAAATCCGGCTTCCCCCTGCAGGGAAAAAATGTAAATATAAGCTTAACCGACGTACTCGGGACGTTTGGGAACTTCATCGTAGAAGTGATCTTGTTGAAATACTGAATGTCAGCATGCAGGTCCTCCTTGTCATGTTAAAAAAATTGTTTATTTTGAACAAGAGTAAGCAAACTGTGCTTGAGCTTAAAGTTGTCCACGGTGATTGTGGGAACCACGATTGCATCCTCGTAACCCTTGGTGGGTGCTTAGAGCATTTCCGCCATAGTACGATTATCGACCATCGTAACTACGGGAGGGTTGGGAGGTTCTTGATTATTATTAGGTTTCTCAAGATCAAATGGTTCAACAAAAGTCGGTGTGATTTGTTGTTGTCTACGTCTGCGGGATTGAGAACGAGTGCGCATGCACTAAATGAAGAAAATTTATACTAATTTTTTTTTTGGTTTTTCAATACTCCTATATCACAATTTATTTAAAACTGATCAACGAATAGGACAACTTCAAACCAAATAATTCGACTTACATTCACGGTACTCCTTAAAAAGATAAACGCACAGTAGCGAGAGGAAAAGGAAAAGCACGGTACTTTTTAAAGAACCTTTCCCTTTAGGTCCGTAGTTTTCCTTGGAACAACCCGCCTTTACCCACTTTAAAGCTATTTTAAACTTTTTCAAAGGTGAGCCATACCTCGTAAGTGACACAATTGGAAAGCTTTTGAATCTTTTGTTTGGGAACTTATTGATGGATAATACTTCAATGGAAAGTATTATATGTTGGTGTTCTTTTACCAACTTGGTGATTTTTTTTTATGGACAATTTTTTTTTGATTTTTTTTTTGTTTTTATATGATAATTATACTAATAAAAATGAAAAATATTTTTGTATTTTTTTTATATTATAATAAAAATAGAAGAAATATTCACAAATTCAAACACAAATTTTCAAACGTTACGATAATCGTTTCATAGCCTCCCCGACAACGGCGCCAAAAATTGATTCGTATTATAGTATATATATAATACTAGGCAATGCAAATCCCAACTAATTGCCCTTGACCAAGGCGAAAAGTAAAAATTCACAAATAGAATCAATATATCCGGAAGTTTGATTTCCCGGGTCGTTATGTCCCAACGAGGTGTGCAATTGAAAATCGAATGACGATTTGATAATCGATGTTTGAATATGACAAGATTATGATTGGTTTTCTATTACTACAAGTAAAAATGCAAAATCAAGCAAAAGTGAACCTAAAACGAAAGCAATTTAACTTAAACCCTAAATCGGTGACGTAAAAACACGAGCCAAAAACCTAAATTATTCAATTTTAATCCCTAAACGATTTTTTAACTTTTAAATGGTCCTAAATGACTAAAAAGGAAGTTAAAAAAAACTAGACTGAAAACGGAGTTGATTAAGACTAAAAACGAGTCAAAACAAGAACGGGATCGAATCCCGTTTTTAAAAAAAATGAACTTTTGAAAAAAATGACCCTACGAAAGCTCTAATATTTTTTCTAGAAACTATTTGATAAAAGAAAATTTAAAAAAAAAAGATTTATATCTTTCTGACTTTTATTTTAATTTTTATAAATTTTTAAGTTTTTAATGAAAATAAATTATAACAATACAACTGATAATAAAAAAATCCTAAAAAATACTCAAATTAGCTAAGTTGAAAGGAATCTATAGGAAAAAATGCAATTGTCACACAGCTTATCGCAATAAGCCCTGCGAATAGAAAAAACAGCTTATGGCTGTTTTGGCCCAAACAGCCTATGATGGGCTTTTCTAGCTTATTTTTAAGCTGGTAAATAGATTCCAAAGCCCAAATGGCTCATACCCATAAAAAGCCCTTACAACAAGCTAGCCTTATCAGCAAGCAAAACTTAATTTGAACTACAAATAAGCTGGAAAAAGGGGCTGAATTGAGCTTAACAAGAGAAAAGCTAAAAACAAGGCCACAAAAACACTAAACTTTGCAAATAAGCTTAAATAAGCTCAAATTAAGCTAAACTAAGTTCTAACTACCCTAATAAGCTAAACAAAACATTAATAAGCTAAAAAGACAGAACATTAAGCTAAAATAAGCAAGATAAGCAAAATGGGTCAAATGGGGTACACACTGTCAAACAAACAGCCCTCTGGGTGGCTTTTTGGGCTTAAAAATAAGCACCAAGACAGAATTTCATGAAAATTTGGCTTATTCCATTGAAAAATATAGCCAAAAAGCTATTTATAAATGCTTTTCAAAAGTATTTTGAAACACAAATAAGCCCCTGAAAAAGCTTATCAAAAAGGGCTGTTTGTCTCTTTTTTACATTTAACAAAATACTTGACAGATTTTAACCCATTTTGCTAATAGACATTTGCAGGCTAACAAACTTTATACTGCTGCATTTTGATTCTAACAACAATACAAAACAAGAGCTTAAAAGCTTATTCCTAAGCCTTAATCAAATAAGCTATGCCAACCTGCTATGGAATCATAGATTCAAACCATGGTTACCTACAACCTTTAAAATGAAATTTAATCAATTACAACCTTTTAAAAACAGTTAAACACTCTTAATTTTGCTAAACAAAACAGACTTGGTGACCCAACCCAATGAAACTCCCATTTTGACCCATTTTAGGCTTATGCCAAACACCCCTTTAATTTTTAAAATGGCTTTTGCAAGCTGATTTAAAGAGACTAAGGGTGAGGTTTTTAAAAACCATTGATTATATCAACATATTAAGCATCCATGAACAACTTTCAACAGAGATTAAGCACTCAATTAAGCTTATTAAGAAAATGACAGATTTAGCTAAAATTGACAGTTTTTAAGAAAAACTTAAACAAATGATTTGTAAACTATAAGATTAGAACTTTAAGCATTAAACAACATCAATAAGCATGAATAAGCAAATTCAAACAGGTAATAAGCACTAATAAGCAGAAAATAAGCAAATACAAGTATATAAGCTAAAATGGAGAAAAATGAACTCACAAGGCCCTTTGCTCTAAACAAGGGTAAATAAGCTCTTGAGAGCTTTGTCTACAAGCTCCAGCTTATCAAAGATAAGCTGGTATTGTCTATAAGCCCATCCTTTTCTTGCTTATCTTCCAAAAGTAAGCTTTGGTATTTGAGGTGAGTATTTTTTTTGGTTTTTCTAACTACAAACTTAACTCTTTTTATAACTTACTGCAAGTAGGTTAATATTAAACCCTTATAAAAGCTTTTGAACAAAATTTCATAACAATTTAACAATTTACGACTTGAAATTATAAATTGGGATTTTAACTTGAAAACTCAATACTTCATTAATTGCTTAAGAAAACAGATACAATGCTTAAATTAAAGACAGAATTTATAAAAAAACTTAAAAGATTACAAATTAAAAACCTAGATGCCTTTCATGGCTTACAAGATGGCCTATTTATACTAGAAACTTTAAAGTCTTGGCCTTTGAAGTGTGCTTCTTTTGTGAGACGAATTGAGGCTGTGTTTCTTGTGTGAGGTGAATCAAAACTCAATCTTGGCCCTTGAATTTGACTTGTGCTTTCTTGAATCAATAACCGACGTTGGATTTGTCTTGAAAATAGTGGGATTGCCAACATGGAAAGGTGGTATGTGATTAGGGTTTTAGTGGAGAGGGGAAGAGGTTATTACCCAATGGGTAATTTTAAGGTTGCAGGGTAAAGATGGGGAAGAAAGCCCGTGAGTGTTCTTGGGTTTTGTTTGGGCGGGAAAAATGGTTTACAAAAGGTAGGGGATAACAGGTAAAGGTTTGGTGATGGGGTAAAACTAGTCCCTCAAGTTATATAAGTAGTTGCAAATCCAGTCCTTGTGGTGATGGATGTTTGGGGACTTGTCAAAAACAGTCCCTGAAAGATATATGTACTCTTACATTTTTAGTCCTTGTGTTATATAACTTTAGGGGTTTGGCAGAATCAACCCCTAAAGTTATTCTTCACTTAAATTACAATTTAACCACTTAAACTTTTTATCCTTATTTTACAACTTTAGGATTTGGCAATTTTAGTCCCTCAAGTTGTACCTTTTTCTGATTCAGCTTCTCGGGGTTGACTTTGACTTTGTTGGGGTTGACTTTTTGACTTTGACTGTCTTTGGCTTCGATTTGACTTTGGCTTTGACTTTTACTCACGCTCTTTTCATTCATGTGCTCGGTTTTGTTTGTTTTTGCTTGATTTTTCGTCTTTTTCTTGAATATCCGTTTTCTACACAATACAAATGCAAAACATACAAATACAATGTATTTTTGGTATGTTTTTAGTCATTTAAGTCCGTTTTTAATGGAAAATGGTATGTGTAATTAAGCACATACCATGCGCCGCACAAAATACTTAGTGCACCGCACTTCCACCCGAAAATCAGCCTATAAATAGAGCCAAAATTTCATCAATCCATTCATTCTCATCATCTTATTCACACACAATCTTCCTCACCTTATAAGTATCCTCAACCTTCCAACCTTTTCCTAAGCCATAAACACCCTACCCTTTTGAAGATTCAAGATCAAACAACCAAGAACGAAGAACAATATCATCTTAATTTATTGAAATAATGAATGTTCATATTGAATTATCCTGTGTTATGAACTACATAGCCATGAAAAGCTAATTCTCTCAAGACTACTCGGTGAAGTTATGATAATGAATAAGTGTTTGGTATGATTTTGATCTCATTGATCTCAAGCTTATGTTGCAATCCTATTATGTTTTAGATTTTCGGTTTTGCTTATCAACTTTGATTATATAATCATGTCGGTATAGGTCGAAAGACCCGTTATGATCTATATGGTTTTAAAGATTTGTCTATGGTCTTTATCGTCTGTGTTGAGAAATCCACTTTTGTGAATTGATAAACAAAATAAGCTTTGATATAATAAGTTACTGGATCATTTGAGTGACACATTTGCTCTAGCCAACTAAATATAAGTCTTAAGTTAATTAAGTTAATTTGTGAAAACATTTTCTGACGAGAAATCCTTTTTATATGTTAAAAGCTCCATCTTTGAGGTCTTAATCATTACCACTACTTATAAATTATTTTTAACTATCCGAGTAGTCATCTTTATTACAACTGAGTAAAACAAAAGTTATTTTCAAAGTTGTTAAAATTTATTTTTCTTCTGATTATTCAAACACTACTCAAATCCCTGTGGACGACCTGATCTTACCTAAAAAGATTCTATTACATACGTGGGTTATACTTTTACCCGTGTGTTTCCCTATGATAAAGTTGGTATTTTTAGTCATTATAAATTTAAAGCTTTTGAAATACATCAAAGTTTTTGGCGTCGTTGCCGGGAATTTTTAAGTTGTTTTGTAGTCAACTCTGGAAAACTATTTTAACTCCCCCTCATTTTCAAAAAATGTCGTACTGTATTCTGGATTTTTTTTTTTTTATTTTTTTTTTTTTTTTTTTTATGGAAAACATAACGCAAACAAATTTCTTTGGATTGCTTACATGCGCTTTTCATTGTACTGAAACTTATTGATCATTACCTGAACGAACTTACTCTGAATCGAAGAATTCATCGGAACGAAACAGAAGAGTTCATTCAATCAAAGAAGATCCAACCTCAAAGTCCGACGAATTGTCAGTCCTCCTATTTCGACATCAATTACTTCCATCACTTTCTTCATCTCAACATGAATTACTTCCTATTACACTTTTCTCATTACCCTTCAAAACCTCTATCTAATGGATGGCAAACCCATGTCGGCTGCCGACCGTGTTGTCGCTCTGACTCCCGATTCCGCAATTACCATTCTTGAAACCGCAAACGAATTTGCTATTAAAGGTAACCACTTGAATCTCGTCAAAGGAAACCAATTTGATGGCAGAACCAAAACCAATCTCTTAAACACATTCACGAATTCTCTGAAATCTGCGATATGTTTAATACAAAGATAAAAAGAATGCAAAGTTGTCAGCCCTAATGATGTTTCCCCTATCATCTCACTAGAGATAGGTAAAAACATGAATAGATGAATCAACGAATGGAAACTATCCAAAACGTGGGATGAACTTCGAACCGCTTTCATTAGCTGATTCTTTCCACCAGCTCTTTTTGACGGACTCCTCAGAGAAATCTGAGCCTTTTCTTAACATGAAAACGAATCTCTAACCGATGCTTGGCTTCGTATGTAGGAAATACTCTGAAACTGCCATGGTCATAATCTGTCCAAAGGCAATATCATCAAAATCTTTTACTATGGTCTTAATGAAATAAACTCAAGAAGTTCTATATGCACAACCGGTGGTATGTATTTTCTTTATAATAATACCAAACCAAGATTATTCAGCTTCTCGAAGAAAAGGTCTTAGCAAGTGCTCGACTCGGCTAAAAATCATGAAATACCAAATTTGGGGGTCTTCTAAGTAAAATGTTGCTTTCGTGTTGAAGCCAGCATTATTCCGACACTGACAAAATTATGGCCCGAATGGATGCCATGACCATAAAAATGGATGACACCACTACAAAGAACTCCAATCTCAATGCAAACAACAAAATTCCAATCTTGACGAAGATGGTCATACCTTTGTATCTTGATGAAGAGGCTAAATTCATGCAAACTTTCCATAAGACTCGTTTTTTACAATGATTACCATGACCGAGACTCGAATCACAATAATTGGCATTCAAGCGGATGAAATGATTACAACCGGGACAACTACCGATCCAACTCCGATGATAAATCCTATGATCTTCAAAAATAATTCAATGATGTTATGAAATCTCAGTAATCAACCAACGCTTTTGTCAAAGATACATTCATGGACCTCAAAACTCAACTCGAAACAGTAGCTAAAAATCATCAAGCTTCAATCCAAAACCTTGAAACTAAGTTCGACAGACTTGCTGACAAGCAATCTGGTCGACATTCTAGATCTCTTCCAAGCAATACTCAACCAAACCCACGAGGAAGCGATTCGAAAACCTATCAACCACCGTAATCTCGTAAGGAGCATGTGAATGCCATATTCATAAGAAGTGGTAAATCCTATGATCCACCAGTTAACCCAAATGATCAACCAAACGATTCTGAAACCCCTATCAACTTCGATAGTGATGATGAAGACGAAGAACCTGCACCACAACCAAAAACTCAACCTTCAAAACTAGTTAAAGAAACTCCAATGCCAAAACCATACAAACCAAAAATCCCATATACTCAACGTCTAAGGAAAGAAAAAATGGAAGCCCAATAAGGGAAATTCCTCGACATGATCCGAGCCGTCTGAATCAACGTACCTTTTGTCGACGTCTTAGCCGGAATGCCTAACTATGGCAAATTTCTCAAAGAACTCATAAGCAACAAACATAAGATCGAACAAATTTCAGTCGCTTTCTTGAGCGATGAAAGTTCAGCAATGATTCAAAATAAAGTTCCACCCAAACTTAGAGAGCCTGGAAGTTTTCTTATTCCGTGTAATTTCAACAAAACTTTCTCATGCAATGCCTTAGCCGATCTTGGTGCTAGCATTAACCTTATGCCATATTCACTATATGCCAAACTATCTCTCGAAACTCTTAAACCTACCAAAATGAGCGTAAGATTAGCCGAAAAATCATTCCAATATCCTGTTGGAATAGCTGAAAATATGCTCGTTGAAGTTGGTAAATTCACCTTTCCTGCTGATTTCGTTATTCTCGAAATGGAAGAAGACAGCAAAGTTCCTCTCCTCTTGGGACGACCCTTTCTTCACATTGCTGATGCAGTAATACGAGTTGAACAGAAACAACTCAATCTTGGAGTTGGGACTGAATGAATGATCTTTAATATCGACTTTGCCATTAAACACTCTTATTCAAACGATCACACATGTTTCAGTATCGATGAAATTTTAGAAGAAGATTTCAATGCTCTTCTAGACGAAGGAAGAAAAATCCTCCATTCCATCGAAGGAAGAAGAAATTTTTGCTGAATTTACTAAATTCATGGCAATGACTGCCGATGAAAACTATGACTCTGAATCCAATACCGAAGAACCACCATTTGAGAAGATTACCATCAACACCGATTATAAAATCAAAACATCTCTCGAAGAACCTCCTACCAATCTCGAACTTAAACCTCTTCCTGATAACTTAGAATATGTATTTTTAGAAGAACCCTCTTTTCTTCCTGTGATCATATCATCTCAGCTCTCTGCTCAAAATAAAAGCAAACTTGTATCTGTCCTCAAAAAACACAAGCAAGCCTTTGCTTGGAAAACCACAGACATTCCTGGAATCTGCCCATCATTCTGTAAACACAAGATCCAACTTTTGGATGACAAGAAGCCAGTTGTCTAAAAACAAAGAAGGCTAAATCCAAACATGCAAGAAGTTGTTAAGAAAGAAATCATGAAACTCTTAGATACCGATATTATTTATCTAATTGCCGATAGTCCTTGGGTTAGCCCTATTCAATGTGTACCAAAGAAAGGCGGTATTACAGTAGTCACAAATGAAAATGATGAACTTGTGCCAACAAGAACCGTTATGGGTTGGTGAGTATTCATCGATTATCGTAAACTTAATGAAGCAACTGCTAAAGATCATTTCCCTTTGCCCTTTATGAATCAAATGTTGGAAAGACTCGCATGAAATAAATACTTCTGTTTCCTCGATGGCTTTTCCAGATATTTCCAAATTCCTATCGATCCTATGGACTAAGAGAAAATAACATTCACATGTCCTTTCGGAACATACGCTTATAGGCGAATGCCTTTCGGGCTATGTAATGCTCCAGCTACATTCCAAAGGTGTATGTTGGCAATCTTTCACGATATGATTGAAGAATCAGTCGAAGTATTCATGGATGATTTCTCCTTCTTTGAAAACTCTTTGGACAAATGCCTAAACAACCTTGATAAAATGCTCTAGCATTGCAAAGATGCTCATCTTGTCCTTAATTGGGAAAAATGTCACTTCATGGTCAAAGAAGGAATTGTGCTTGGATATAAGGTGTCTGGCACAGGACTTGAAGTCGACAATATAAAAGGTATTAGAAGCTTTCTTGGACATGCCAGATTTTACCGACGATTCATAAAAGATTTCTCAAAAATTGCCCGACCTCTTACTAAGCTGCTTGAAAAAGATACTCTGTTTGAATTCAATGATGAATGTAAAAAAGAATTCAAATTATTAAAATAGAAACTCACATGTGCTCCTATGATCGTAATCCCAAACTGGAATCTCCCGTTTGAACTTATGTGTGATGCAAGTGATTTCACAGTTGGAGTCGTCTTAGGTTAAAGAGATGGTAAAAACTTTCACCCATTCTATTTCGCAAGCAAAACTCTCAACCCAGCTCAACAAAAATACACCATAACCGAAAAAGAACTTATGGCTGTAGTTTTTGCATTCGAAAAATTCAGATCCTATTATATACTATCAAAAACAACTATTTGTTCATAGACTGACCACTCAGAGTCTCTTAAATAGTCTGATTAAAAAACAAGACACAAAACCCCGTCTTATTCAATGGATTCTGCTCCTGCAGGAATTCGATATAGAAATCAAAGACAGAAAAGGAACAGAAAATGTTGCTGCCGACCACTTGTCTAGAATCGAAAATAACGAGACAAGTGATGACAGTAAAGTTGACGATAACTTTCCTGAAGAAACCCTTATGGAAATTAACACTAGATATGAACCATGGTTGGCAGAATTTGCAAACTATTTGGTGGGTGATATTATACCAAAAGGGATGACGTACCAATAAAAGAACAAATTTTTCTCTGACCTCGAACACACTTTCGGGAAGAGACCCTATCTTTTCAAAGTAATGTTTCTGACGTATGAGGCAGATGTGTGTATTCTGGACCAGAAACCCAAACCATTTTAGATCAATGTCACCATGGACCTACCGGTGGACATTATGGACCAAACGTAACCGCTAAAAAGGTTCTAGATTTAGGATTTTACTGGCCGACAATCATAAAAGAAGCTCATACTCTAGTTTGCCTTTGCGAAGCATGCCAAAAGATGGGAAATATATCAAAACGTGATGAGATTCCTTTAACTAACATTCAATTATGTGAAGTTTTCGATGTATAGGTATTGACTTTATGGGACCATTCCCAAAATCACATAAGTTTGAATACATTCTTGTCACTCTCGATTACACATCTAAATGGGCCGAAGCTCAAGCTTTACCAACCAATGATGCCCGAGTAGTTATTACCTTCTTGAAGAAACTATTCTGCCATTTCGGAATGCCTAATGCTCTAATCAGCGACCGAGGTACTCAATTCTGTAACAAAATGATGGAAAAGACCATGAAAAGATAGTTAGTCACCGTTTCTCTACATCATACCATCCTCAAACAAGTGGTCAAGTTGAAAACACAAACAGAGCCCTTAAAAGAATTCTTGAAAAGACTGTTAAAGACAATCCTGCTGGTGAGAAAAGAATGTTTCAGTTACACGAATTAGACTAACTTAGACACGAAGCCTATGAAAAATATCGTCTATACAAGGCAAGAACCAAAGTCTGGCACGATAGAAAACTAAGAATGAGAAAATAATTCAGACATGGAAACAAGGTTCTGCTTTTTCACTCAAAATATAAATTCAAACAGCCAAAACTCAGATCTCGCTGGTTGGGACCATACGTAGTGAAACACAAGTATCCATCCAAATATGTTAAACTATATGAAAAAGATGGAAAGACATTTATTGTTAGCGACCATCGACTTAATTTATATCATGAAGAAGAAGATTATAATGACCAAAGGGAAGCAGTCACTCCCTTCTTTCCTAAAGAATCTAGCTAACGACTCTCTTAAAAATTAAGCGCTTCTCGGGAGGCAACCCGTGCTTTACTTAAGTGTGGAGGGATTTGATAACGCCTTAATTATACATGTTTTCGGCGGCGTTATTTATATATATTTGATCATTTCTCGTGAACTTTTGGTACTTAATCAAGTATATTTTCTATTATATGTTCTAGGTACGTGTCGTGGAAAAATATGGAAGATTACACGAAGATTTGAAGCTTAAACGAAGAAATAACTCAAGTTGAATGCTTCCCGATACCTGTTCACAGTTTTGGTCATAAATCGGTCATACGAACTCCGTTTGACGCGATTATAGCAGCCACACGAAGAGAATTCAATCATCTACAACCATAAAAAAGGTCAGATGCTGAAATTGCCTAAAGTGTGGTGGTTTTAACCAAAGTGCGACGCACTTTTGAGTATGTGGTTAAATTAAAGGCAATTAAATGAAGTCTGCATTAACTCCTGAAGTGCGACGCACAAATAAGTTTGTGCAAAATACTTTGGCCCCTGAACAACCTATAAATACCCTACTAGGCTCTCTCATTTCACACACTCTCACAGAAATCATTCTAGTTCATTTAAAACACTTAAAATAGGGATTTTTGGTGATCTTGGCTTGACAAACCAAGGATCCAAACACCCCTTCAAACCACCATCACCACCATTGACTACCATCACTCTCCACCATAAATTTCCAGATTTTAATCCATCCAAGGAAGTAGCATTGAAGTGTAATTCGAATCTATAAGCGATTGTGACAAAATTGTTCATAGTTTCCGGGTTTTGATTTGAATATAATAAAGTGTTCTTGGGAAATTCTTGTGAAATCACCATAATTTGCTCTTGGAATTTGGTATAATCCTTGTTACTTTTTAAATATGATCTTTACTAAATTCATAATGAATGTTATGTTTTTGTTACTTCTTTGATCATGAAGTAGACACCTTGTGTTTGTTTGGGCATTATGTGATCTTTGATATGGAGCGTTTGGATATGTGGTTATTGAATTGGTAAAACATATTTTATATAAGAATACATGCCGAAAGGATTTGTTGTTATTAATCGATATAATCACTCGTTATATTTAAAGGGCGAAAGGATTTGTAACTTGTGAAATCTTTATTCTCTAAACTTATAAACACTATCCTAAACACTTCATTGTCTTAGTGATCATTGCGTAGACGAACATACTTTAATCATTTTCTTGAATCATCCTTTTATTGCTTTCTTTACAAACTACGATATATGCACGATTTGGTTAATTTGATCCGTGACAATCATTTTAACCTTAGCATCTTAGTTACAAATTGTGAAAACTTCAATTCCCGTGGAACGACCTGGACTTACCTAATACTATATTACACTCGATAGGGTATACTTGCCCGAGTGTTGTGTTTTTTTATTAAAAATTGGTATTTCTGGTTATTATAAATTTAAAGCTTGTAAAAACACACATCAAATTTTTGGCGCCGCTGCCAGGAAATTGTTTAAGTTGTTATCAGTTTGTTTGATTGATTTTGGTGCTATTTTGTTTCTTATAAAGTTATTTTCTTCAGGAAGTACACCGCACATTATATTTGTGCGCCGGTTTTCTTGAAAACCCAAGAAGTACGTCGTGCTTTACCCATATGCCGCACTTTCTTCAGAAATTCCACCAGCAGGATCTGAATTAAAATTAAAACCAAAACCCAAAACTACTTTTGCACGTTATATAATCATCTGATTATATTACCTTGTGAATTTGTTCATATTTAGTTTATCCTAAAAAAAATCAAAAAACATAAAATTTCCAGAAAAGTCGGCGCACTTCTCCTAAAGTATGCCGCACTTATCTATCTAAGTAAAAAATTTATATCTTTTTATCTATTTATCCTTATTTTCTATATATACTAAAAATTAAAATATATCTAATATATATAAATATATAAAAATATAAAAAAATATAAATATATAGTTAAAAATAATTTACTTTATATTGAAGATTATCATAATTAGCCTTAATTATATATAATATATAAAAAATGTCTTTTTGCAAAATACTTAATGTATGTATAAATCCACAATCTTGAGGAAAATAACTTGTATATTTAATACATAAATTAAATAAAAATTTAATAACAAGGACTTATAAGATTAAAACTTTCCAAAAAGAAGTCGTCGAGATCGAATCACTCAA
>BQNB010097069.1:9068-22274 GCA_026074375.1 Tanacetum coccineum | reverse complement strand
TTATAATTATATATTTTATAAATAATCATTTATAAATATAATTAAAAGTTTTTTTATTATAATTTATATAATTATTTTTTAAAAAATTTATAATTATTTTTTTATAATTTTATAATTAGTTTTTTATAATTTTATAATTATTTTTTTATACTTTTATAATTATTTTTTTAGAAAATTATAAGCATTCCGGTTTCTCGTTTCGTTTCGGTGCGGTAGGTCTGGTTTCTCGGTTCATTCAGGTCGGGTCTGTCCGGTTTCTCGGTTCGTTCCGGTCCGGTCGGTCCAATGTGTTATCGTTATACATTAGATGTTCAACCGATGAGTCGATATGCTGTCATTGTACATTAGATGTTTAACGGACGAGTCGATATGCTATCGTTGTATATTAGATGTTCAACCGGTGAGTCGATATGCTATCGTTGTACATTTGATGTTCAACCGGTGAGTCGATATGCTATCGTTGTACATTAGATGTTCAACGGATGAGTCGATATGCTATCGTTGTACATTAGATGTTCAACGGATGAGTCGACATGCTATCGTTGTACATTAGATGTTCAACGGATGAGTCGATATGGTATTGTTGTACATTAGATGTTCAACCGGTGAGTCAATATGCTATCGTTATGCGTTAGATGTTCAACCGGTGAGTCGATATGCTATCGTTGTATGTTAGATATTCAACGGATGAATCGATATGCTATCGTTGTACATTAGATGTTTAACCGATGAGTCGATATGCTATCGTTGTACATTAGATGTTCAACGGATAAGTCGATATGCTATCGTTGTACATTAGATGTTCAACGGATGAGTCGATATGCTATCGTTGTACATTAGATGTTCAACGGATGAGTCGATATGCTATCGTTGTACATTAGATGTTCAACCGATGAGTCGATATGCTATCGTTGTACATTAGATGTTCAACGGATAAGTCGATATGCTATCGTTGTACATTAGATGTTCAACAGATGAGTCGATATTCTATCATTGTACATTAGATGTTCAACGGATGAGTCGATTTGCTATCAATGTACATTAGATGTTCAACAAATGAGTCGATATGTTATCGTTGTACATTAGATGTTCAACGGATGAGTCTATATGTTATCGTTGTACATTAGATGTTCAACGGATGAGTCGATATGCTATCGTTGTACATTAGATGTTCAACCAGTGAGTCGATATGCTATCGTTGTACATTAGATGTTCAACGGATGAGTCGATATGCTATCGTTGTACATTCGATGTTCAACCGATGAGTCGATATGCTCTCATTGTACATTCAATGTTTAACGGATGTGTTGATATGCTATCGGTGTACATTAGATGTTCAACGGATGAGTCGATATGCTATCGTTATACATTAGATGTTCAACCGGTGAGTCGATATGCTATCGTTGTACATTAGATGTTCAACGGATGAGTCGATATGCTATCGTTGTACATTAGATGTTTAACGGATGAGTCGATATGCTATTGTTGTACATTAGATGTTCAACGGATGAGTCGATATTCTATCGTTGTACATTAGATGTTCAACGGATGAATCGATATGCTATCGTTGTACATTAGATGTTCAACGGATGAGTTAATATGATGTCATTGTACATTAGATGTTCAACGGATGAGTCTATATGTTATCGTTGTACATTAGATGTTCAACGGATGAGTCGATATGCTATCGTTGTACGTTAGATGTTCAACGGATGAGTCGATATGTTATTGTTGTATATTAGATGTTTAACGGATAAGTCTATATGTTATCGTTGTACATTAGATGTTCACCGGATGAGTCAATATGCTATCATTGTACATTAGATGTTCAACCGATGAGTCGATATGCTATCGTTGTACATTAGATGTTCAACGGATGAGTCAATATGCTATCGTTGTACATTAGATGTTCAATCAGTGAGTCGATATGCTATCGTTGTACATTAGATGTTCAACGGATGAGTCGATATGCTATCGTTGTACATTAGATGTTCAACCGGTGAGTCAATGTGTTATCGTTGTACATTAGATATTCAATGGATGAGTCGATATGCTATCGTTGTACATTCGATGTTCAACCGATGAGTCGATATGCTATCATTGTACATTAGATGTTCAACGGATGAGTCGATATGTTGTCGTTGTACATTAGATGTTCAACGGATGAGTCGATATGCTATCGTTGTACATTAGATGTTCAACGGATTAGTCGATATGCTATCGTTGTACATTAAATGTTCAACCGGTGAGTCAATATGCTATCGTTGTACATTAGATGTTCAACAGATCCGCCCAGAACTCCCGTCAAAAACTCCCGTCAAGAACTCTTTCCAAGAACTCCCGCCAAATACTCCCACCAAATACTCTTGCCAAATAATATTTTTTACCATAAAAGTAGATATTATCCTCACAAACACCAACAGATCACATACTATCTTACCATCACAACCACAAACAGATCACACTATTATTATGAAGATGGTGCCATATGAAGCTTTTGCATGTCGTTGTGGAGCCGGAGATATAGTTCTACGAGAATTATATAAACCTAAAACCCGTGGTAAACTATACTATGCATGTCCACTATCAAAGGTGAACAATCACGTGCTTTTTATTTGTGTAATATACAAATTTAAATGTGGTTAGTTGTTAAAAATTATTATCTTTACTCTTTAACAGCATCGGGAAAACTATTTCGGATGTGGATTTTTTTATGGAAAGAGGAACGAGTCCATCTACTGGTCGGTTCTCCTGGAGCTTCAACGACTCTAATTTATTCTCTGAGATCTTCATCGACTCCAATTTATTCTCCAGGATCTTCAACACCTCCACGTTATTCTTCAGGAGCTTCAACACATCAAAGATATTCTCCAGGAACTTTAAGAAATGCAGAGTGCTCAAACTGCAAGCACTTGCTTGGAAAGATAACGGTACTCGAGGCAACAGTGGAAATGTGTATGCATCCGGAGCAACATACACTTATTCAACTGCACTACTTCACGAAGTTTACAATGACATAAGAAAACTTGGTTTGGAGTAGTTTGTCATTTGAAATGTAATTCGTATGCTTTAAGTGTCTGTTTGTAAGTCTCGTATGATTATCAGTCTAATATGTTTAAGTGTCTGTTTGTAACTCACGTATGATTATCGGTCTAAGGCCTCGCTTATGTTACTACAAGTGGTATGCATAATATTTAACTACATGAATGTTTGAATTTGTGTTACTTGACGAATGTGCATCTTTAAAAAGTATACAGTATACCATGTTCAACTATAGAAGGATAGTGCATATCCTGACCAAACCAAACCGAGAAAATGGAATGTTTTTTTATATAGTTATTATTTATCAAATATATAATTATAAATAATAATTAATATATTATTTATATATTTTATAAATAATAAACGACTATATTTAAGCAAATGATAATTAATATAGTTATTATTTGTCAAATATATAATTAAAAATAATAATTAATATATTATTTATCAACATTTCCCCGGCGACATGTCGCCAGGGATAATGTATACAGGTAAGCTCACCAAATACAAGCCCAAAATAAACTTATGATATACGAGCCTAAATCAAAATTTAAGCCCAATGACCCTTTTCTCCGGCGACATGTCGCCGGGGATAATGTTGGCAAAGTTACCAACCAAAAATTTAAACTATTGATTTAGGTAAAATTGGTCAATGAAGTCAACATTTATTCCCCGGTGTCAACTATCGATGCAATTCCCTAATGACCTTTCTTAATCTCGGTTAACATCCGTTAAACCTATCCCTGGCGACATGTCGCCGGGGAAAGTGTAGCGGGAAAATTTACCGCTCATTTTTTTGGTAGATTTTTGGGTCAAATTTTAACCGAAGTATCCCCGGCGACATGTCGCCGGGGATATGTTTAGTCAAACTATAACAAAAAAATCAACCAAAATTATCGCCACGTCGGATGTGATTTTGTCGTTTAGCGCGTTGTCGCCGGGGATTATTTCGTCGCCCGTTCTCCTTTTTCTTGTAGTGAATGAGAGTCTACATTTATATCCAACTCTACCCATGTTACTTCCACGTGAAGCATCACAAGACACAAAAATTGGTGGCTACTTTGTTCCGAGTGGAACAATGTTAATGGTGAATGCATGGGCCATTCAAAGGGACCCTGTCTTGTGGGATAAACCAGATGAGTTTATGCCCGAAAGATTTGAAGGGAGATCGGACGATAAGTATAAAATGCTAGCATTTAGCGTCGGTAGGCGGGGATGTAATGGAACTAGTTTAGGGTATCGGGTCCATGGTTTGGCACTTGGAACTTTGATTCAAGCATTCGAATGGGAGAAGATAGGAGACGAGATGGTCGACATGAATGCTTTTTATGGCTTGTCCATGGCTAAATTGACGCCATTACAAGCACTTTGTAAACCTCCCGAACATGATTCCTCTGTTAGCATAGTTATTGACCTTTTTATTTCATGATATTATATGCACACGTGCGTATATTTCATTTTTCGATACACAGTAATATTATGAGGTGTGGTTCGTCTACCATATTTATGTGTAAGTTCTTTCTCCAAAATCTGGGTTTTATCTATATATTCGGTTTAGTATACATTGTGCTTCCAACAAATAAATAAGAAACTAGAAGTAAGAATGTAATTCATAGGACATTAAATGCCTACTAGAAACGGTACCCCATTCAAGTGGTCGTGTTTGCCGTATGCATTCTCCTTTAAACAACATCTTACCTTAAACCATGTGTCTGTAAATCTAACGTTAAAAATTGTTAACGAACCTGTCTATCGAATGCATTATTTATCAAATCAGTCAATTATTTTATGTTCCATAGCTCTAATTAATCAAAAGAAATGCAGAATAAACTTATAAATGAGTTTTATATCTACGAATTTCCTTTATGTGGATTCGTCATCAAACGACATGTATTGTAGATTATGATTTTTTTGCTTTCTCTTGATCTAGGCGAAGTTCTAAACCAAAAAAATACAGGCTTTTTTTACCCATCAAATCCGTTTTTATCTACAATTCCTAAAATTTATTATACACCACATCCTTACAAAAAAACAGCACAATCCCGGATCAAACCGATTAACTTATACTCATATTCCCAATGTTGTCTTTTATTACGTAGTTATTAGCACATATCACACTATACATCATATGTACACCATATGCTACCCATGTTGTAACCCTTTCGAGTTCACGCCCAGATGTGGAAAGAAACGTACTATAACTTCAAACTAGTTCACCACAAATTCATGATAATCTTACTATCAAATATTGTTCTAGATAGGTATCAAATAAGGAGTAACGTATAAATATACGTTACTCTGTATTCGTGGTAATCTTATATTATCATAGTATTCATACAATGGTTACAAACTGAGTATTTCACAATCAAGCCGACAAGTTACACATTTCTTGAAACACTGGCTATGGGTTCAAGACTTGTCATTAACTAACAAAGTATTTTAAATGTTACAGAAAAAAGCATACGAAAGAAAGAGACTCCCGAGTTAAGCTGGAACAGTGAACTTATAGGATGCATGCGAAAGAGAATACAGACCCCAGCTATGATGGATAAGTTCGGCTTTGGAATCTGCTCCTGATGCACCCATGGAAACATGTAACGGATAGAAATGATCAGGCGATGGATGAGCCATGGTTGCATGTGGAGCCTTCTCCTTATAGTCATTTACATCTTGATACCTTCCATCAATTAGTGCTTCTTTGAGCCATGCATCAAACTCTTGTGCCCATGGTTGCACTGTAGTGGGGTTGGACGGTGTTATGATGTTGTGGGTGGTGCCTCCTGAACCAACAATGAGAACCCCTTCGTCTTTGAGGGGTGACAATGCTTTACCCATGTTGTAATGGTAAGTGGCGTCATTGTTTGTTTGGACCGATAGTTGACACACTGGAATATCGGCTTCTGGATACATAAGCATTATTGGGACCCATGCACCGTGGTCGAGCCCACGTTTCTTATCTTCGTCGACTCTGTCAAACCCGGAAGACATGAGCAGTTCCTTGACCCTCTTGGCCAATTTTGGAGCTCCGGGTGCAGGGTACTTGAGCTGGTTTTGAAACAAATTTAAGGAGGTTAGTTGAGAGATACTACTACATTATCAATACAGCTAACAAACGGGGGTCTTGCATTCATATGATCAAGTCATTTATACATTTCTTGTGCTTGTAATTTGGTGTTACTATTTGAGATGATTTCGACAGTGTTTCTCCTTTACTCCTACGAATATGTCTTTAAACACATATTTGGAGAGTTGAGAGGAAATGCTGCCGAAATTTTCTCAAATAGTAAATCGATTATACGCATTTATATAATAATAAATAAACAGTCCAGGGCCGTCTCGTTGATTACGGATTTACGGTGACCTGGTCCCACTACCACAAAAAAGCCCTTAAATACATACACATGCACATAATACATATGTATCTATAGTGCATGAACTAATTAAACTCAAATATCATCTTGTGTATATATATAATACAAGTGCATGAAATTTTATAGCCTTCATCAAACGATGACCTTGTGCAATCGCACCTACTGCACCCCTAAAGACAGCCCTGAGTCGATACAACTCAAATTAATGAGTCATCTACCGCTTTACGGCTCTGGTTAATAATATCCCGTAAGCTTTTAATAGCTGAACTAGGATGACATATTAGAGTATTGAACCTTCTCAGATAACCTGCTCAAAAAAGTAAAAAGAATCCTATAACATTTTTTTAACTTTGATATCCTGGATTGAAAATAAATTACGTCCATTACTTAAACCCGAATTGAAACATAACATGCATGTTGAAGCGAACAAAAGATCTTGGAATTGCGAACAAAACGAGCCCAATATTGTAATGCTTACGACATACGCACGATTTTATAAAAAATGTTGAAGTTTAAGTTATTGCATGGCACACTTCTCTATTTATAAGCAAATACCATCCTTGCGCTTTACTTATATATTTTTAGGCAAATAAGAGCATGCCATGCACGCACCATTGAATAAAAAAATGGCATGGGCACTCCAAAACTAAAATGCCATGCGCGCACCATTGAATAAGAAAATGACATGGTCACACCAAAATTTAGCAATTTGAATTATATGCAATGCCATGAAGAATCAATAACTGAATAACCCATTATCAATATAGTATTTGCTACCGCTAGCCTTAATAAGTTTACATCAAATTAAACAAAAATTGTTCTGTACCGTTTTTGATCCTGTTAACCTTCAATCATTAAATAACGTCAGATTTATTAGTGTGATTCAATTGTTGTTCTATCTCCCGTTCGCTTTTATATTGTGACTGGGTTTAGGTTTTCAATCTTAGATTGCTCCCTAACCTCGGTGTGATCATATAATTCCTGTGGGGGTTGGATTTATAATTGTGATTGTTCTCTTAATCATTCTTTATTTGATTCGACGAGGTTTTAGGATTTAAAGTTTGCGGTTTATTTTTTTCTTTTTAATATTTAGATCTCCTTTCAATCCAAAATGGCTGGAAGATATCGTAGCAATGTTAATAACACCAGACGATCTCAAAATTCTAATGAAGAGTCTTACTCAGAAGATCTCTCACTTCCATTTTCGTCACTAATTTTCTCGATTCGGTTAATTCCCTATGCGATCTATCGGAGGTATTGTAGTGTTTATTATGGTACCGTGGTGGATGTGTTTATTCCATCTAAGAAATCAAAGGCATGTAAGAGATTCGCATTCGTTCGCTTTATTAAGGTATTTAATCTTGATCGCCTGGTGAAGAATCTGTGTACTCTTTGGATTGGTCGCTACCATTTGTTTGCGAATCAAGTTCATTTTGATAGGCCACATAAACCCTCTGCTCAAAAATCTAATTTCCCTCCTCTGAATGGTTCGACTATGATTCCTGGTCATGGGGATAAATTCCCAGGGTTTAAACAGAAAAATGGATCTGCAGGTTCGTATGTGTCTGCTGTTAATGGGGTTTCTTCTTCGGTTCATCCTGGTTCTTTAATCTCCCCTTCACCTGCTTTGGTTTTAGATGACGCGTGTATCACTGAACGGGACTTTTCCAAATGTGCTATGGGAAAAGTTAAAGATTTTAACTCTATCTCAAATCTACAGACTATTCTCGTTGATGAATGATTTGAAGATGTTAATTTATTTTATCTTGGGGGAAAGTAGGTGATGTTTGAATTCGATAAGGTTGATACTCAGGTGAACATGATGAAACACATTGGGGTTAACTCTTGGTTTCAAGTGATCCAAGAGGTTATTCAAGATTTTGTTAGCAATGAGCGTGTCGTGTGGGTGGATATTGAGGGCATTCCGCTTCATGCTTGGTCACGTGATACTTTTACAAGAATCGGGAATAAATGGGGGGAGACGTTGAACATTGAGGATACTATTGATTCCTCTTTTGGTCGCAAACGCTTGTGCATCAGTACTAAACATCCTGTTTCCATACTTGAGTCGTTCAAGATTATAGCAAAGGGTAAAGTGTTCATGGTACGTGCAAAAGAGCTATTTACATGGAACCTATAATTTCTTACTTCTTAAGGAGGCAAGGCGTATTTGTAGGCGATGATGAATATGCTTCGTGGTAGAGAATTCTAGAGAAGACAGTATCATGTGAGCGAAGATAAAGGAAGAGTGTGATTTAATACTAGCGATGTTGAGGGAGTTGCCGAAACGATCTTTGGTGATAACTCTGCTTCGTCTAAGAAACATAATGAAGAAGTGAACGAGCAACACTCTGAAGATCCGTTTGAGCTTTATGAGTTATTGAAACAAAAGAAGACCGAAGAGGCGATACGGAATCAGAGCCCTTCATTGTCTCACCCCCTGGATTCACACCGGTGGGATCCGAGGCAGTGAACATCAGAGATCATGTTTTCGGGGAGGAGATCACCAATATGGACAAGGAGGTTTCGCCGATGATTAGTGCTAAGGTTATGAACTTTTCTCAAGCCGTTCAGGAGGAGGTTTCGTGTAATTCTGCTGGACAAAGTAAGGCTAAAATGCGGCGGGTTGTTCTTTAGGGGGTCTTAGAGGAGGTGATCCGTGTTGGTCAAGCGATGGGGTATTCCATGAAGGGTTGTGAGAAGGATGTGGAGTCTATATCAGGGACTCTAGGAGAAGCATTATAGTGTTTAGATGAATATTATGTCCATTAATATACAAGGTCTTGGTAACAAGACAAAAAAAGGAAGTGGGTAAAGGAGTTAACAAACAAAAATAAGATCAATTTCATTGCAATTCAAGAGACTAAGATGGAAAGGGTTTCTCATCATATAGTTGATGGACGTGAAGTTTATGTGGGGAAACTCTAATTATGACTATGTTTGTAGCGATTCATTAGGAAATTCAGGCGGTATATTATGTATTTGGGAGGAGTCGGTCTTCAAGAAAGATTATGTTACGATCTCGGATAGTTTTGTTGCTATTTATGGGACGTGGATTCCGAATAAAGCTAAGATTCTTATCGTTGCTATTTATGCCCCGCAGCAACTTATGTATAGACGGGTTTTATGGGACTATATGTCGATCTTATTAAGTAAATGGAACGGTGAGGTAATTCTCATGGGTGATTTTAACGAGGTCCGAACTAATGATGAAAGACGTGGATCATGGTTTAACTCTTATAACGCCAGCCTCTTTGATCAATTCATTTCTTCCTCGGGTCTTGTCGATGTTAAAATGGAGGGATATGCGTTTACGTGGTCTCATCCCTCGGCGAATAAAATGAGTAAGCTTGATAGGTTTCTCGTTTCAGATGGTGTTATCTCCCTCTTTCCTTCCATCACGGCGGTATGTCTTGATCGTCATTTATCGGATCACCGTCCGATTCTTCTTTGTGAGGTTAAATTGGATTATGGTCCGATTCCTTTTCGGTTGTATCGTTCATGGTTCGGTTATGTTTGGATTTGTGATTTGGTGAAAACAATCGTGGGTCATTCTCGCTATTCTGAATAGGAATGGCATGATTCGTTTTAAAAATGATATTACAGGAGCTTAAGAAGATTATTCGGTATTTTAATTATAGATCAAAGATAAAAACTCGCAGCTATCTTGTTCCAAGCAATCTATATTAAAGGAGTTACGTGACATTGATAAGGAGCTAGACCAGGGTGGGGTTTCTGATTCGTCGCTCCTTAGGCGACATGAATTGAAATGTCAGCTTAATGATATTAAGGCGATGGAGGCCACGGATTCGTTGCAGAAATCAAAAGTTAGATGGGCGATTGAAGGGGACGAGAATTCGAAATATTTTCATGGTATTATAAATAAGAAACGTTCTCATTTAGCGATTCGTGGTGTGTTTGACTAGGGTATTTGGCTCACTGATCCGAGTTTAGTCAAGAAGGCTTTTATTGATCATTTTGGGACTCGGTTTAAAAAGCCTACGATGGCTAGGCTTAAACTTAATTTTGCTTTTACCTTATCAGGTTGTCAGCCCAAGCAACAAGAATGTGACTTGGAGAGAGGAGGTATCCCGCGATGAGATCCGTTCGGTTGTGTAGGACTGTGGGGAAAATAAGTCCCCAGGTCCGGATGGGTTTACATTCGAATTTTTTAGGAGATACTAGGAGTTTATTGGGCCTGATTTTTGTGATGCGGTTGAGCATTTTTTTTTGTGAATGGGTCGTTCTCTAAAGGATGTAATTCTTCCTTCATTGCTTTAATTCCAAAAGTCCCGGATGTTTTAAAATCCTGTTTTTTAATCCCGTAAATCCCGTAAAAAATCCCGTAAAAAAATCCCGTAAAAAAATTAACAAAAAAACACGTCAAATTTTTATTGTTCACAACTTTTTTACATTCATCGGCCCAAATAAAAAGATATCGAACCGTCCCAAAAAAAGAAAATTATTCGGGAAAAAATTAACCCGTCCTACGCAAAAAAAAAAAATCCCGAATCCTTACAAAAAACGAAATATCCGGGAAAAAAATTAGCCAAAAAAAACCCCATAGATAGCCCTAAAATTGGCCTAAAAGTAAAAAAAAATACAATACGGACCCTCACCGTTCTTTTAACTATTACGATTTTTTACACAAAATTCCCGTAAAAAAATTTACAAAACCATCCCAAAAAAAGAAAATATTCGGGAAAATATTAGCCCGTCCCAACGCAAAAAAAATTTCCCCGAATCATACAAAAAAAGAAAATATTAAAAATTAGCCCCGCATAACGCATCGGCAAAAAAAAAACCCCTCGAAACGTAAAAAAAAATTATTCGAGAAAAAATTAGTCTCGCCGCAACGCGCGGGTTCATTTGCTTGTTGTAACTAATCATTCTCTCATTGGATGAAGAAATACCAATGTTTTAAAATCCGGTTTTTTAATCGACCCGGTTTAATCACCGGTTCATCGGGTCACCGGTTAAACCGTCGGGTCAAACCGGTTCTATACACATGTATACCTTTTTTTATATTTAATATGTAATGTTGCATGATCTTGTAATTTATCCGATTTATTTTTTACATTCGATTGAACCAATGAAAAGTATTAAGACTCTACCGATAAGCTTTATTTTTAAGCTTTATATATCTATTATAATATAGCTAATATTTGCAACAACAATCAACTTTTAAATCTAAGTTATAACAATCTATATTAAAACTTAGTTGGCGTTTATAGATAGACCAAAACTTTATATACTTTAAATTTTACTTCATTTTAAAGAATATTAACTAAACAATAGTCCTCACCACTTGAACTTGTCAATTAAAATTAGAAAAATCCGAGAAAAAAAATTGTTATATTTTTTGATAAAAAGTCATGACCCAGCCGGGTTTATCAAATCGGGTCGACCCGGGTTAACCAAAAACCGGCGGTTCAATCCGGTTCTCAAACAAGCAAAAACCCGACCTCATCCGATCGGTCTTCGAAGTCCGGTTCACGGTTAAACCGTGCGGTCACCGGATTTTAAAAACTTCGGGAAATAACACGTAACTCAATCAAGATATAGTCTATCAAATAACCCAATCAAGACATAGTTGACCAAATAAACCTATAAGAAGAAATAACAAATGGACGATTCTCAACAGATAAAGGCGCGCCCGAGCCACATAGGAATGCAATATAGGAGCACGCTGAAGACCTTTTTCGTAAAATGATGATATTTGGTCTGGATTCTTTAAATAGGTTGGACATAAGTTGAGTTTGTAATTTTTTTTCGAATAATTTCATATTTACCTAACTTAAAAATCAAAATACCATATATCTTCTAAACACACAATTTTTTTAGTACATAAGCGCAATACTTAAAGCATGTATTAAGAAAAATATGGGATTATGATGTTTAAAACTTTAAATTGCTTGTGTAATTGCCCCCATCTCTTTTGACATATATCTTACCTAACTCACCAAACAATCCAAGTTTTCTTGATCACTATGACTTTTACGAAATATAATCAGATTCACAATCAAATAACTTATTATCTCTACTTCAAAATTGCAATATATATCAAAAAGTTAATAAAAAAATGTAAGATCTAGGGTGTGACTTATTAGAAGTACCTGGTACATTTTCTCAGGGAAAGGGAGACCGAGGAAATCATAAATAGTGTCATTAGGAGCATCAGAAACAACGTTAACTGTGGGAAAAGTTGTCTCCCAATGACCAGAAATCACAAGAATAGAGCTAGGACGAGGAGCATATACTTTTTGCTGAAAAGATTGAAGGAAATGTCGAGCTGGCATAGTTTCATCAATAGCTAAGGTTGGTGCTCCATGTGATATGTAAAAAGTCTCATGTATTTTTACTCCATTCATTGTGTTCATCATTATTTTTAATGGATTGTTGATATGAAAGTGAATTGGATTGATTTGGTGATTGGTGCATGGTTTTTATATAGGAGTTATGGTAACGACATGTATGTAATGTTTACGCTAACACTGTAACACAGCTCTCCCAACATCTACTTCTTTTGACTAACATAGGTTAGGTTGTCTAAAAATATTGACTCTCATATAGTGTCGCTTTCTAATTTCAATTGTATATCTCATTTTTTATATTATTATATTTCATTAAAAACGAATCATTAGATGTAAAAATGAAAAAAAACAAATCACAAAGTTTTTTATTTGCTTATCGTTACATTATATATATTATAGTAAATTAACTTTTAAAAAGTCTCTACAAGATCTCTGTTACATGTAAAACCTTATATTATGTTTACGCGTTTAATTATTTA